>VZUI01037251.1:0-51058 GCA_013401135.1 Cettia cetti | reverse complement strand
GGGCAGGGCTGGATGGGAGATTGGGCAGGAATTGTTCCCTGGGAGGGTGGGGAGGCCCTGGCACAGGGTGCCCAGAGCAGCTGTGGCTGCCCCTGGATCCCTGGCAGTGCCCAAGGCCAGGCTGGGCAGGGCTGGGAGCAGCCTGGGACAGTGGGAGGTGTCCCTGCCCATGGCAGGAGGTGGGACTGGGTGGGCTTTAAGGTCCCTCCAACCCAAACCAATCTGTGATTCAGTGATTCCCTTTGAGGACCAGGCCTCACCCTCAGCCTGTCAGGAGAGCTGATCTCCAGAGCAGCTCAGGCTAACTTCAGCCAGCAGATGTTAAATGAGGGAACGTCCCCAGTGTCTGCACTGCTGTGGGATGAGAACTAACAAGCAAATCCCCCCAGCTGCATCTTTGCTTTTTCAGATTGCTCTGAGGTGTCATATTCTGAGGTGCTCTTGTCACCAGCTCCAAGCTGAGAATTGGAACTAGGGACAGGATTTTTAATGAAAAATGGTGATTTCCAAGCCTGCTGTGGGCTGTGGGCACCCAGGAAAGCAATTTGCAGCCCATTCCCACCCTGCTGCTGGCATAGCAGCCTGACATAAGTTGTGCTGCTTTCTCTGAGGTTTATCCAGATACCAGAAACTTCTGCTCACTTCTCTGGAGATCCAGAGAGCAGAGCTGCAGACCTGGCAGAGCTCAGCGTGCCAGGAATGCTTCCAGCCCAGATGTTGCCCACATGTGCAGCCTGAGGTAGGATGGAGAGGGCCTTGGGGAACCCAGAGCTCCTTGTGATGCTGCAGACAGACAGAGGAGTTGTGGCCAAGAGACAGGGAGCACTACTCACTTGCCTGAAGAGACAGATGAAAGGTTTGCCATGAGAAAAGCCTCAGGTGGCGAGATGCACCCTGGCAGCAGAAAGGGTTGACAGCCAGGGAGCTGCAGCTGGGCAGGGCTTTTTCCTGGGCTGCAGCAGGGAAGGGCTGATCCCTCTGTTCCCCTGCAGTGCCAGCTGCCTTGGGGGCTCAGCAGGCTCAGAAAGGTGACCGTGTGTGAAATGTTCCTGCTGGCAGCAGCTGGACCTGCCCTGTGCCCACGTGCAGCCCTCTCACCATTCAGGCTCACCACCCTCCTGCAGCTGGGAATGGCAGGCTGGAGGGAGGAGGGCAGCAGGGCAAACACAGGCTCTGATGGGGATGTGCCTCCAGAGCAGCACTGCCATGGCTGAGCCAAGCACACCACACCACAATTGCTGTTCAAGCTCAGAGGCCAAGCTGCAGCTGCAGCAGGAATAAGGTCTCTTGACAGACCCTAAACAGCAGCCAGGGAATTGCACAGCCAGGCCCTGGGCACTGGGAGTGTGTCCATGCTCCTCCAGGGTCGTGTCCTGCGTGGGCAGCCCGTGCTCCTCCTGCTCTGCTCATCCCAGCAGTGCTGCAGCCACCCTGTGCTCCTGAAGATGATTTTCCTGGTTAATACCTAAGTCAGCAGGATGTTCCTTTGGATCACTTGGTAGGCTCTTTATTTTGATGGTGTGTGGACCCACCTGTCCACATTTCCTCATCAAATCCCTTCATAAAGCATGAAAAAAACAAAAGTTTTAAATGGCCTGATGTGCTAAAAGTTGCTTGGATGTCCCCTAAGGTGCAGGTAGCAGAAAACAAGGCATCATTGAAGAAATTCCTGCCTGTGATGATGCTGATACCCTGGCACAGTGTGCCCAGAGTAGCTGTGGCTGCCCCTGGATCCTTGGCAGTGTCCAAGGCCAGGCTGGACAGGGCTTGGAGCAGCCTGGGATAGTGGAAAGAGTCCCTGCCCATGGTAGGGGGTAGAATGGGATGGGCTTTCAGGGAAGATTTCTTCCAACCCAAACCATTCTGGGATCTCTTCCTGCCAGCACCTCTCTGGTCCATCCCAATGCTGCTGTGGGGCACAGGTCCCATGGAGCTGCAGGATGCACCCAGGGGTGGGACACTCTCAGCCCCTGGTCCTTTGTGGGGGCTCAGATCCCTCAGAGCAGGTCAAGACAGCCCCCTGAGGACCAATGGGTTCAGCAGGTGACCCACCTGTGATGAAGGGTCTCCTGAACCCACCCTTCTCCAGAAACAGGTGTGGCTCCTCCTGGAGATCACTGGCCTCACACCAGCTGGTGGAGAGAGTTCTTACCAACCCCACGGACTCAGCAGCCGGTCTTTCACTCCCTCACCTTCCACTACTTGGATTTTTGAAATATGAGGGGTTTTTTACATAAATAGTACCTTTTTCTTCATTCCTGCTGTGTCTGAGGGCCGTGGTTTCATCGTGGGCTTGGCAATGCTGGTCCACATGAAGAAATCCTGTCTTGCTTAGCTCAGACCTGACATGCCCAGAGCTCTGACACCTCTTCATACACACAGGACATGAGGAAGCAGCAGGGTTTAGGGCTGATTGGAGAAGGCAGAGGGCATTTGCCACCGCTCACTCCTCTGAGTTCTGGCTGCACCCCGATGGGGGATTGCTGGGCTCTCGGCAGCTCCGTGACATCGGCTGTGTCACTTGATTCTCACATCAAAAGCACATTTGGCAGCATGGCCAAGGAGTGACATTTCCTCAGGGGATTAGAGGAGCTCGTTCTCCCCTCCCCTGGCAGCAGATGCCCCCCAAGAGCAGCTGCAGGCACAGGCACTGAACACAGCCAGATCCACAGCAGTGCCCGGCTGGCTCATGCCCAGCATTCCTTGTTACTCCTGAAGGATCCAGGGCTGCATGGGCAGCAGCAGCACCATGCAGCAGGGCTGGATTGCACAGCAGGCTCTCCCAAGAAAGCTCTCCTGGATTTGTGTGTGTGGGGTGGGCTGCGTGCAGGGCTGACTGTCCAGGGAATGGTGAGTGGCTCTGGAAGGGCAAAGGAAGAGGTTTGCCAACTGCCAGGGTTTATCCACCTTCCTGTGGAGCCCCAGCAGGCCCCAGACGTGCCAGAATCAGGTGGGAAGGTGTGGGGGGTGTGGGGGAGCTCATTTCTCTCTGGCAGGGCTGTGTGCATCCACCCCAGCTGTGTGCCCAGGTGAGGTGAAGGTGGTCAGGGCCGTGTCATGTCATAGCTGCCATGTCATAGCTGCCTGTCCCTTCCTTGCAGACATCAACATGGCCGGGGAGCCCAAACCCAACAGACCCAAAGGGCTGAAGAGAGCAGCCTCTGCCTTGTACAGGTAGGTGTTAAGCACAATGGGTGAGGTCTCTGGGCTGGTGTTTGCCCTCCAGCATCCCCAACCACTGCCCTGAGCTCCCTGCCCCCTTCCCCAGCAGCCTGGGCACTGCTGCACATCCAGAGCTTCTCCCAAGGGCTCCTTCCCTTGGCAGTGCCCCTGGGGCAGTGGCAGCCCCAAGGTTGGTCAATGCCTCTGGTGTTGTGGGAGGTTTCCTGGGCCTGGGCCCACCTGTGCAGGAGCTGGACCTGGAGAGGATTGGGGAAGGGTGGGCAGCAGCTGCTTTAACCACATCACAAGAGGATGTGGGAAAAACAGGGAACAGGGATAATTCAGGGAAAGAGAAGAATGATTGTGTAAGGGAGAGAAGAAGGGGAGAAAGTGAGAAGCCCTTGGGGTGACAATTGGAGGTGAATCAAGGAGAAATCCCAAGGGAGCCTGTTCTGAGGAGCACAACCAGGGGATCAAAGGAACAGCAGGGACAGGTGGGACATGGAGAGGTCTGTGGCACGTGGAGCTTGTTCCAGATGCCAGTGAGCCCTCAGCTAAAGAGAATTTATCATTTCCACAAGAGGTGAAGATTTTCATTTAAGCTCTGGAGTCAGGAGAATGCAGGAGAAACTCATTAAGTTCTTGCTTCTGGTTGCAGAAGGGGAAACTTGCAAATATCACAAGTGCCCTGCAGGTTCAGGAACCCAAAACTAAGTACACAAGGTGCCCAAATGTGTTTTATTTATAAATTCTCATCATTTTGATGCCAGTCTCATGGTGAGGAGACTGAGGGGTTGACTCAGGAGTTGGAAGGTGTGAGGCTGGGAGGAAAAGACTAAAATCAGTACTGGGGTTATAGGTGGATGTAGCAAAAGGGGAAATCATGAGAGAATTGGAGATTTTTCCAGAAAAAAAAGAAGAAATAAGTGTGAGGGGTAAAGGGAACCTTGTGATTCAGACTCAGCCATGTGGTCCTGCACCAGTGTGGTGTGGAATGGCAAATCCTGGTTAGAAAATGCAGCTCTGGCACAGCCAGACCCCCCGGAGCCCCAGCAGCCTCCCAGCACCCACAGGCATCCCTGGGTTCCTTCCAGGGCCTTTCAGGCACATTTCTCCTCCCACCCTGGGACCCTTTGGCCTTTCACAGGACGTGGCTCTCTGGATTCCCAGGGAATGCCACTTGAGGGGAAGGAGATGGGAGCAGAGATGACACAAGTGCTGCTCTTCAGCTGCACGTGGGCTGCTCACATGGGGCTGGGGCCATAACACCCATCAGCATCTTCCATCCATCTTGCACTAACGAGCTTTTCATTTACTGCTCAGCCGTGCCTGGAGCACTAATCCCTTCCTCTGGAATGACCAATATTTCAGACTTCCAGACTGCTGAGAGAGATGTTTGCTCCCTCCCACAAATATGGATATGCTAAAATATGGGCCAGAGAACTGCACTGCTCCAAGCTCCTGCAATATTTCATCCCAGACTGGCTGTCAGATTAAAACTTTGCCATCTGGGCTGGCAGAACTTATGATATCACCTGGAAAACAGGGATCCCAGGTTTGCAGCGAGCTGTGGTTACAGCTTCCCAAACCACCATCAATTTTTCTAAATGTTAGCCTTCAGAAATCACAGCCCTGTAATTTATAGGAGTGCTGTGTTAAACACAGCAGAGGATTTTTTCCAAAGGCCGGGTTTTGCTTTGCCTCACTCCAGGTCTGCATGGGAGGGCCAAGGGGAAGGCAAGGCAAGGGGAATTCCATTTTGAACATACAGGAAGCAACAGTTGTGACATTTTCACCTATCCACCAGCCTAGGAGGGTGTCCAGGTGTTTAACAGAAATCCTTGGGATGTATCCTCCCATCCACCTCCACCCAGGCTCACGCCACCATCAGTTTTCTCAGGTGGCTCCACACCAGCACTTTCACTTCTTGCAAAGCCTTGCTGCCATCACTGCTCTCCTCCACTCTTGGATCTCTGGGCCTCCCTCCCTTCCTCTGGCACTTCCCAGAGCATCCCTTTGCACAGGGAAGGTCCCTGGCTGCTCCTCTCTGGCACCCTGGCCACCTCCACAGCATGGCCATGCTGGGCAGTGAGCTGCTGTGACCGTGTCCCCAGGGAGTCACTCGCTGCCTCTCCAAATCTGCCTTCTGGCAACACTTTTTTTTTTGTTCCTGCACAGCAAATGTCTGGACAGGATTTCCTGGGGCATTTGGGGCCCTGTTCAGGTCGGTGCCAGAGATCCCACCCAGCTGCTGTCAGCTGGGAAGGGAAGGTGGCTCTGCCAGTGCCACCCTGGGCTTTTGGAGGCACAAATCTCTGCCCTGCCCTGCGGAGCTGGGGCTAAAGCTGCTCCATGGCCAAAAGGACAGAGAGGACAACCCAAGCAAGAGCTGCTGGGTGTCTGCAGCTCAGTGGCCCCAGGAGGGGTCTCTGAAGTGGTGACAGGGACAAACCACTGCTGACTGACTGTCACAGCCAGTGAACACTGGCATCCATCCCTTGTTACACCCAAAGCTGGTGTCAGCCCATCCCCAAACACCCCTCCCAGGCCCTGGTGCTGGAGCCGTGACATCCCAGTGCCAAATCCACATGGACAGGGCTGAGAGCAGCCCCGGGGCAGAGGGGGAGGTGAGCAATGATGTCCCAGCCCACAGCAGCCCCAGCACTTTGGGAATGCCAGGCTTCATCCCACGTTGCTTTATTTCCCACTGCCTTGGCTGTGTGCAGGAGGAAGGAGTCTCACACAGCTGCACAAGATCACTGTTTGATCAATGCCACATTTTCCAAGCAGCTTTCCAGCAGGTGTTCCTTTGCCCACTGCAGTAATGCCATGACAGAAGGGTGGGAGCTGAGCTGGCTGTGGCACTCGTGATTAGCAGTATCAGGCAGTAATTAAAGCACAGGTGCTCAAATGCACATTTGCTGCTCAGGTCCAGGCTAAGAAGTGGCCCCACAAATGTGCTGGAGAGGCAGCACATGCAAACAGTGACCCCTCAGTTATGAGCAGTTCCATTTTGAACCTAAGGCAGTAGAAATGTTGTTTGATTGCTGAAGGCCAGCAAAGCAGAGGCAGTGCATCAGGAGGTGGAAGCATGGCATTCCTTGAAGCCTTCCTGCTTTCCAGCCTTTCACTCTGGTTGTCCCTCCTTTATTCTGAAAGGAGGGACAATGTCACCAGCTGACTGAGAAGCAACAAAAACTATTCCTGTACACAAAGACAGAGCTGCCAGGTGACTGAGGAATGATCCCTCAGTCTCAGGATGGTTTATCCTATGTGCAGTGGAATTTTCAGGATAACTCACCCATGCTAAGGCACTTCCTTTTACCAGCTTTTTTCCTGGATTCATTCTGGAAGACCTGCCCTGTGCTCAAAGCCTGATTCCAGGGATGCTGCTAAAACCATCCAGCCCCTGCCTCCCTGGCATCAGCTGTTATGCCATGAGTGACTGGAGTGTTACAGCAGGGTCATACAGCCACAGGCTGCCCCAAATCCCTCATCCCTGCCCTCTGCCTGCCTTGGGGCTGCCCCAAATCCCTCATCCCAGCCCCCTGCCTGCCTTGGGGCTGCCCCAAATCCCTCATCCCAGCCCCCTGCCTGCCTTGGGGCTGCCCCAAATCCCTCATCCCAGCCCCCTGCCTGCCTTGGGGCTGCCCCAAATCCCTCATCCCAGCCCCCTGCCTGCCTTGGGGCTGCCCCAAATCCCTCATCCCAGCCCCCTGCCTGCCTTGGGGCTGCCCCATGGTCAGCAGGAATCAAAGCAGTGCTGCAGAGGCTGGGTTTGTGCTTTGGGAGGTCAGGACCAGCTCCCTGGGATAATTATGGCCCTAATTCCTTTGGAAAGGGTGGAAGTGTCTCCAGTCCCATAAAGATTCAGAGCCAGGGCAGGAGAAGCCCTCACCCTTGGGCTTTGCACCCACAGATGCTCTGGGGCCCCTGCCCTGCAGTCCAGGCATGGTGTGACCCCCTCACTGCCTCTGGGAATGCCCTGCAAAACTGCCAGGAGAGATTCCCACCAGGAAAGCACTGGGCTGCCCAACTTTGCTCCCACATTCCCTGGGAAAGTAGGGAATAACACAGTGCAGTAACATCAACAGGGTTCATTATTCAGCAGATGGACTGGTCTGGGAAGAGGCTTCACCTGAGCTTTTGGGCATCTCTGTCCTTTTCCAGCTCTTCTCCAGCCTTCCCCAGGTGGAATCTACAGATATTTGAGGTTGAGCTTCATCCTGGAGCTCCTGCTGGAGCCAAGCCCAGGAGCAGGTGCCCAAATGCTTCGGGGCAGGGTCAGTGCAGAGATGTAAGTGCCCACCCCATTCAGGGCTTTGCCCAGGGCAGTGCTGCAGCAGCAGGGCAGTGCTGTGTGCTGAGGCTGGAGCTGCAGCTCCTGTCCATCCCCACAGCCCCATGGAGCTGCCCATGTGCTGATCCCACAGCTCTGCCATGGAACAAAGGCTTGGAGGAGAAGCCAGCTCGGACCAGGAGTGTGAATTGGGGTCGGGAGAAAGGAATTTGGGCCAGGAGAAAGGAATTTGGGCATCTCAGAATTTTGCCAGACACCCCCAAGCTTTGTGTTGTTTATGAACAAATGCTCCAAAGCTGCCTCGTGGTCTCCAAGCCACAGGGAGCTTCCCAGCAAGAGCAGCTCCTCGTGGAGGGAGTTGTGCTGTGGATGAAGGCTCTGCCTCATCCCACTCGGAGCCCTGGAGCCACGGGGAGATGCCACTGTCTCCTCTTGCCTGGGGCTGGGGAGAGCACTGGCTCTGCTGGAGAGAGCCAGAAGCACTTCACCAGAGCCTGTCAGGATTGAAAATATTGCAAAATTGCAGCAATTCCCTTTCCCGTTGGACAGGGCATCCATTCACCACCAAACCACTTCAATTTTCCTTTCAAATGGCTTTCTATTTTGATGGTATTTTGTATTTATTGGATTCAAACAGACCTGGAGTCAAACATCCTCAATGATCAAAGTGAATTGGCAGGCTGAGGGGAGCTATTTTCTTGGAGAGATTTTGTATCTCCAGGTTTCACTCCAGGTTAGAACAAAAATCCAGTTACCCATCACAGAAAGCTCCATGGAAGTGCTTCATTCCATGCTCTCCATCCCCTCAGCCCCACAAACAGCTGGGTTCCTTCCAGCAGCAGCTGCCCTGGAGGAATTGCCTTTCCCTTTCCATCCAGAAGAGGGAATTAATAAACACAGCTCATGCAGTCGTTGGGACAGAGGCTGTGGGATATTCCTGTCTCCTCTGAGCCCAGCAGGAATGTTAGCTACAACTCAGAAGGGGAGGGTGCCTGAAAAGAATCTGGAATTTATCTGTGAAAAATGGCTCTTTTCCACCATGCAGTGGAATCTGGGAGGGTTGTGGTGATTACACCTCCACAGCCACATCTCCCCACCAGTCTCCTTGCTCAGCAGTGAAACCCAGCACTGCCCATCCCATCCTCAGCCAGCTGGGAATGCCACAGGCAGCACCTGCTCAGGGATAAGGCCCAGCTTTATGGAATATCTCCTCCCTGAAGTCCCCATGGCAGGGCATGACTGGGACAGGAGGTGCACCAGCCACCTTCTTGTCATTAACCCTGGCACCAACTCCTTGGCCCCAAAGCAGCTTTGGTGTCTCCAACCATCCACAGGTGCTCAGGTCCCCCCTGAGCACAGGCTGAGTCTCCAGAAGCTGCCACAGGCATCTGGGGAGCCCAAGGAGTGTGGAAAAAATCTTATTTCAGAAGCCAGCCAGTTACTGAAACTGAACAGTGCTAGAATAGGCAGGACAGACCTGCTGGGTCCAGCCTGGAATTCCTGCTCCAAACCACGCTTCCCTCCAGCCATCCCAGTCAGCCACACATTGTTCTTGCAGAACACCAAATTAACTCTCAGTACACACTTGGGTGGTCATCCTCCCCTGTGCCCAGTTCCCCGGGGCTTAGCCCTTCCCTCTCCCCCATCAATCTCATTCTTTTCAGCCACTTCCAGGAGGCAGGGCCGGTTTTGCTGTCTGGGGCTGCACTAATTCTGTTTGTTCAGAGCAGAGGAGACCACCAGCATCGCATCTGGCTTAGCCAGCGTTACTGAGCCTCAGCACACCAGGGCAGGGTGCTGTGTGCAGCTGGAGCAATTGCCACCAGTGTGTGGGGTCAAACGTCCTGGTTTGTGCTGCCTTGTGAAAAACCAGCTGCACCAAGCGGGAAAGTGCTACTGGGTGTGGGGAATGCTCCTACTTCGGGTTAAAATGCAGCTCATGCTTAAGAACATAGGACATGGTCGTTGTCTGGTTGGGGTGGGGGGGAGATTTAAATCAATAAACATCCCCATGGATATCCCCTTTGTCCCCACTTTTCTCCACACACATCTTGCTCCTCCTGGAGATGAGCAGGTTAACACCCCTCTGCCAAGGCCGCCCTCCCCAGTGCCTTCAGCCCCCTGCAGCCCGGAGAGCCCCTCATGAAGGGGATCCATTTATTTATCCTTGATGGCCCTGGGGGCGCTCAGCAGGCCGTGAGGGAGCAATAATAATGAATGACCAACACTAATTAACCCCCGATGCCCTGTCTCTGCAGCGGCTACGACTTCGATTATGACTATTACAGAGACGACTTCTACGACAGGTGAGGGGCTCTGTGTGGCAGGGGCGGGAGGGCTTTGGGGGCGCAGCCCGGCCGGGGGGCGGCATCCGCCGGCCGCAATCCCCGGGAGCGCTGCGGGGGCTGCTGCGAGGGCCCCGCGGCAGCGCTGCCCGGCCCCACCTCCGTCCCCTCCCCTCAGGATCTTCGAGTACCGGGGCCGGGTGTCGCCGGTGCCGCGGGTGGTGCCGGTGAAGCGGCCGCGCGTCACCATCCCGCTGGTGCGGCGCGTCAAGGCCACGCTGCCCGTCAAGCTCTTCGCCAGGTCGGCCGCCATCGCCAACAGCTCGGCCAAGCTCAAGCGTGAGTATGTGCCGGGGCTGTGTGGGGCAGCGCAGGGACCGCCCTAAAAACCTCAGAACACCCCAAACACTCGGGAACAGCAGCCCACCTGCGGGGAGTGCGCCTGCGGAAGGTGCAGGTACAGCCTGAGCGTGCCAAAGCTTGGGGTCAGCCTGGACACAGCACCCTCAGGCTCTTTTGGGAGAGCCCCCCAGCTTCCCTGCTGATTTCCCAGTTTCTAGCCTGGGGATCCTCCGTGGTTTTCCTGCCTGCCCAGGAGCCAGGAGGGGCTGCTCTGCAGGGCACTGAGTGCCTTCTTTTCCTTCCTTCTTCCCCCAAGTGAAGAGCAGCGAGCTGCAGACAATCAAAACTGAGCTGACACAGATCAAATCCAACATTGATGCTCTCCTGGGCCGGCTGGAGCAGATTGCTGAGGAGCAGAAGCTGTCTGCAGGTCAGTGGGGTGCGGGGATACCTCGGGGCTGGCCTTGGGCATCACAACTTCCTCCAGGCTCTGTCAGGGAAGTGTCAACCCCCAGGTTCCAGGGTAGAATCACAGGCCAAAATCAGACACCAAAATTGCTGAAATTATGGAGTTGGCATTTAAAATTATGAAGATTTTTTTTTTCTTGGTCATATAGTTTGTATTTTTTAGTTTGCTTTTTTTGTTCTACTAATTTACTTTACTCTGTCATATCCTATTGTATTGTATCCTATATTCCATTCTATTCTATTCTATTCTATTCTATTCTATTCTATTCTATTCTATTCTATTCTCATTGCTTTCCTATTAATTTCCTATCCTATTTTATCATATTCTATCCTTATCCTATCCCTATTTTTATCCTTATGCCTATCTGTATGCCTATCCCTATCCTATCTCTATCCCTATCCTGCCTGGCTCCCACTATCCTGCTGGGGGATGTAGAACCTTCTCTGCTCTCTGTGGTCTCCCAGGCTGCCTCCTCACAATCAGCAGAAGGTGTTTCATGATCATTCCCTGCAGTGGATTGGGGCTCTCAGGCTCTCAGGCCATTCCCATTCCCAGCCCTGGTGCTCTGTTCCCTGCAGTGGCTTGGGGCTCTCAGGCCATTCCCATTCCCAGCCCTGGTGCTCTGTTCCCTGCAGTGGCTTGGGGCTCTCAGGCCATTCCCATTCCCTGCCCTGATGCTCTGTTCCCCTCAGAGGCACGGAAGAAGGCAGAGAGCAGCAAGAGCGAGGTGTCCCAGGAGGACACGGCCTCCGAGGCCGAGGCCGCCGCCGAGGAGCCGCTCAACGGGGACGAGGGCGAGGAGGAGGGGCTGGCACGGGAGGAGTGTGAGGATGAACTGGTAAGAGAGCTTGGGCAATGCATCCCTGCAGCAAAGGAGCCCAGGAGCGGGCCACAGTTTCACTGGAACCTGCTAAATCCCAAGGAAAAGTCATTTTCCCTTCCTCCAAAGAAATTGCTGTATTTAAATCTGATTGCTACTCAGAGCTTGTTCTTCAAAACCACCCTGCTGCCTGCAGAAGCACTGCCCATGCAAACATGTGTGGAAGTGCTGAAGAAATATGTTTGGCTCTTGAAATTTGAACATTTATCCTTGATTTCATAGCTAGGAGTGGTTTAAACCAAGCTACTCTGCTCCCAAGTGATTTTTAGATGGATTTAAATACAAAGCAAAGACAGGATGTTTTAGATGAGCTGCATTTGCAGTGCCCTTGCAGCTGAGCAGACATCCACAGAGTCACAGGAGAGTTTGGGTTTGAAGGAACCTTAAGAGAACTTCTCATCCCACCCCCTGCCATGGGCAGGGACACCTTCCACTGTCCCAAGCTGCTCCAAGCCCTGTCCAGCCTGGCCTTGGGCACTGCCAGGGATCCAGGGGCAGCCACAGCTGCTCTGGGCACCCTGTGCCAGATCCTGCTCACCCTCCCAGGGAACAATTCCTGCCCAATATCCCATCTAACCTGCCCTCTGGCAGTGGGAAGCCATTCCCCTTGTCCTGGCACTCCAGACACTTCCCCAAAGTCCCTCTCCAGAGGCACTGGTCCCATGGCACAAGCCAAGGTGTGACCCCAGCGATGCTGGGGCACACATCAGCCCCACTGCTCCTTGTCCTGCCCCAAACAAGGCTGTTCCTGGTGAGCCCAGTGACAAATCTGCATTTGCATGGGAGCCCAGTGTTTGGGAACAGAACAGGTCATTCCAGGCACTGTAGTAACCCTGGCAGCACTGTCATTGATCCCAAACAAAACTTTGCTGAGAAGGAGATCAGCTCCAGATCCAGGCTGAGGGCAAGAGGGCTGCAGGGTAGAAGGACATGACCTGCCCTGAGTGGCCCCTGGAGCAGCTCCAGGCCCTCCCCACCCCAGCACTGGTGGCAGCAGAAGCGAGGATAAAGCTCAGCATCCCTCTCCTCTTCCTCACCCCCCATCCCGGGGGTGAGCACACCACACATCACAGCACTTCCTAAGGCCTGGAACACCTCCAGCTCCTAACACTTCCAGTTAGTTTGTGCTTTCCTGCCCTGTCCTGCTTGAGCCATGCTGGGTGAGGGCTCTGCAGGGTCCTTCAGCTGTTTTGGGTCTGGGGCCTCGTGGCTGGAGTCCATCAGTCCTGCTGGAGGGGAGATGTCATACCAGGCACTGGGAAGGAGAAAGGCACGGGCTCTGTGTCAGGAAAAGGAATGCCAGGTTTGAATTACATCAGGGCAAACAGATGGTAGGAATAAGGGGAAAGCTTGCTGATGTTAATGATGATAAAGCAGCACACAGCCTGTCAACAAAAAAATGTGCACTTCTCTGCCTTTGCTGGGGTAAGAAGACAGTGGAGAGACATCTGCTGGCAGTGGTTTGGGGAGAGCTGGTCCTCATTAAGAGAAGAAGAAAAAGATGACAGTTTCAGCTCACATCTCTATTTTCTGTAACTCCCTGGTCCTGATGTGACATCAGGACCAGAATTATTCCACTGCCAGCCTCAGACAGGCTCCCAAGTGCTCTGCATGGTCAGGGCAGTGTGTGCAGGTGATGTGCAGGGAGCTTCTCGAGCCCTGCAAGGCAGCTCAGCTGAGCTCACAGCACTGAGCAGTTCTGAAGGCCCTCCAGTTCCTGGGGGTGACTCCTTTATCCTACACTCCCGTGTGGCTGTCACCACCTGCTGTCCATGGACATGGCACCCACATGGGGTCCCTAAAATCCCTTTGGCTCTGAGGGGCAGGGGAGTGGCAGGAGAAGAGCCAGAGGTCACTCAGAGCTGAGGGAGTTTATTGAGTTCTGAGCCTTAAATTTGGATATGGAAAATATTGAGTAAGTGCAGCTGGGTTGGAGGTCACTACTATTTACTACACTTAGTAGGAGATACAAAGATTATTGTGTACGTGCCTTAAATGTCACTTGTGTGCAGAAAATGTCACCTGCCATCCCATCAACGCCTGGTGTCAGCTGAGGGGTGTCTTGAGGGGTGGCCCTGCTCAAGGGGAGATCTGTGCACAGACAGCTGCTCTGGAGGGGACCCTAAAGGGATCCTGATGTGTTCAGATATTTGCAGCACACAGTGGTTGATTTGCAGTCAGATTTTTTTCTGGCTTGAATGCAGTTCTGGTCATTTTTCTGCCCTGTCTGCATCTAAACAGTTTTTGGGGTTGGTGCTGGGTGCCTGCTGGAAGTAACCATAGGAGTCCAGATGTCCCAGCCTCCTTGGCCTCCAGAGCAGTCTCACATGGGATTTTACCAAGCAGATCCCTGAGCAACCCAAAATCTGCTCTCTTAAGTTCAGGGATGTTATCCTGCCCTTGGTGTTGGTGACCCCTCTGGGGTACTCAGGTTCCCAGTCCCGTGGGCTCTGCAGCCAAGGCTTCTCTCCACCTTCACATGCCTGGCCAGATGTTCCTTGCCCTCAGGAGCCAGAACCATGTCTCCTCTGTTCAGCTGGGTCAGAGCTTGTCTTGATGCTCTCCAGAAGTCTCCTGTTTCTTGTTCCAGCCCTGCTCCTTCCCCCAGATGCCAGGGGGTGGAGGCCCCCAGGGGCACCAGTGCTGTGCAGGAGATCCTGCCGTGGTGTCACCCCTGCTGGGCTGGCCTGATCCTCCCCCACGGGCTCCTTGCCCAGAGCAAGGCCACCTCCCCTGGCTTTCAGGCAGGGCCTGTTGCCTGGCCTTTCCTTTTGGAGCCCCTCATGTCCCCTGCAGACACTCCTGGGTCCATTTCCATCCCTGAAATACTCAGCCTGTGCAGGAGTTAAACACCACTGCTGAGCACCCCCTTCCCCCAGTGATGCTGCTCTGCACAACAGCTCCAGGAGGAAATTCCACTGAGAACCATAAAGGCTGGAGAAGACTTCCAAGACCATCAAGTCAGTCCAAACACACGCCATGCTTTCCAAACCCCTGCATGGGGAGCAGTTCAGCACCATCCTTGTGGTTTTTGGAGTGATGGATGAGTTGTTACCATTCTGCAAACTGGGACCAGTTCTATGCTCAGCAGAAGGATCAGGACACTGATTTGCCTTGGTGGGCTGATGCACCTTGGCAGCACTGGGCAGCTCCAGGGAACAAGAAACAGGATGAGAGGAAATGCGCTGACACTGCCAGGGGAGGTTGAGGCTGAAGATCAGGGAAATTTCTTCCCTGAAAGGGCAGTCAGGCATTGGAACAGCTGCCAGGGGAAGTGAACATGAAGGTGCTGGCTTAATGGTTGGACTTGATGATCTTGGAAGTCTTTTCCAATGTAAATAATTCTGTGATTCTGTTACTGGAGGGAATGACACAGCCCAGGTCTGTTTGGCAGAGCCATTTCAGAATAAGGAGCCAGAGGAAATTGGGGTTTTGCCTGGGCCTCTGCTGTTCCAGAAAGTACAGTGTCCATCCCAGGTGTGTTTTGTAGCTGGTCCATCACTCTGAGCACCCTGGCACTTCTCTCCCACAGCAGCACACAGCTGGTGAGCACATGTGAGGTGTCCCAGTGTCCCAGCAGGGCAGGAGGGACACGGGGTGATTCACTGTTTGTGGTTCCCTTTTCCCTGCAGGAGAACAGCCATTACACAGACGTGGAGGATGCCAGGCTACAGTAACCAGGTACAGCTCCCGTGCTGCTGATGGAGCCAAAGCTCTCCTTCTGTGCCTCTTGGGCCTGGGGGTTGCTGCTTCAGGAGAGGCTCTTTTCCACTGATCCTCTGTGTTTTCCTAGCATGGAGCTTGGCTGCTCAGCTGGGTCACCGGCCAGCCCTTCACCCCCTTTCCTGAGTGACAAATCTGGGGTTCAAGGACAGTGCTGTAGCTCCCCCTTCTCTCCTTGCAGCTGTGAGCAACAGCGTGAGGAAAGCACGAGGCTAAACCCTGTCCTGGCACGTTGAGCAAGGCAAGCTGAGTGGAAGTGCTGCTGTCATCTCTACCTGGCATTCAAAGGAGAAACATGGCCCGACCTCTTCCATCCATCTGTAAAGCAAAGGCAAAGAAAACTCATCCTCCCAGCAGATCCCCCCCACCCTGCAATGGATTCGGAGCTCTGCAGCCAGCAGGGGAGGCAGGAGCACCACAGAGACAGGAGGGGAGGTGTGTTCCCAGGGGAGCCAGAGGCGTTCAGAGCTGCCTGCAGCAGAGCAGACACAGCTCAGCCCAGCCCAATGAAGACATTTTTCCTGTGCGAGGTGAGAGCCAGAGCATTTCCTATCTGAGGGAGAACTAATGTCTCAGTTTGGACAGTTTGTGTTCTTGTGCTGAAGATCCTGTTGGGTCAGAGGCTGTGGGGTGAGCTGTCCTCCAGCACGGGCACCTCCTGCCCCCTCTCTTGTGCCCCATGAGCTGCTGGGTGTCCACGGTCACTTCCAGGTGGAAAGGAGTTGGTGCTGGAGCAGCTGCTGTGCTCTGGGAAGCTGCTTGGAGAGGGAAGGGGAGAGGCAGCTGCAGGAGAGCGAGTGATCCCAAGCAGGAGAAAGCAAGCAAACGTCACCCTCAGTGGTTTGGTGTCCTCATTCTGCACCGTGTCAGGGCTGAGCAAGCCTCTGCGGAGTGAGGGCTGGGAGCAGGCGTGGATGAGACCCTTTCCTTGGACCAGCTGCTCCCCGGGAGGGATGTGGAGCACCCAGCTCCTGCAGCCTGGAGCCAGAGACATCAGCCCCTTCCCTGGCTGCCCACAGCTCCTCCTGCCCCAGCCAGGACACGTCAGGAGAGCGATGCTCCCGCTCCTGCCTGAGCATGGCCAGGGTGCCCGAGGCTGGGGACAGGGAGAGCCCCGAGCACGATGCATGTGGGTGTGCCAGCACCTCCCCTGCTCGCGGATCGCAGCTGCTTTGCCCCGTGCTGTCAGCAGAGGGCCCGGCGTGGGAGCCCCGAGAGGCCTCAGCCCTTCTCCTCCTCCTTTCTCCTTCCTGGGCTCCTCCCGTTCTCCCGGGCTGGACGGGACTGAAACTCTCGCAGCACTTTATTCACACCCGGTGTGTCCTGCCCGCCCCTTCCCCTCCAGAACACTCACACACATCAGTGC
Source organism: Cettia cetti (assembly GCA_013401135.1). Lineage (NCBI taxonomy): Eukaryota > Metazoa > Chordata > Aves > Passeriformes > Sylviidae > Cettia > Cettia cetti. The sequence continues at coordinate 34,531 of VZUI01037251.1, read as the reverse complement.
TTGGAACCCAGAGCAGTGCCCACAGTGTCCACACCTTCCCCCTGGCCAGTCCCTCCCACACAACACCTGTGTGGTCCTGAGTGCCCCAACCTCGTCCACAGCATCTCCTGGAAGGGTGAAGGGAAAACAGCTCCAGGGGTGACACTTCCCTGCCCCTGGCACCATCCTGGAGCACGCATGGCTCTTGAAGCACAAAGTTTTCTTTGCATTTCTTAGTTTGGGCTGCTTGAGGAGGGGTTGGAGGGAGCCCCGTGCTTGCCCCGCCCTTGCCCGGTTCCTGTGCAAGGTCTGCACCGAGCTGTTCTCCAGGCCTGGAGAGATGAGCTGCAGGTTTGGCTGTGAACTGACTGTGCTGCTGCTGTTTGGGAGAGAGGTGACCTTGTACATACAATCCTGTATAATAAAAGAAAGAAATCTAATCTGCTTCCCCTCTCTTCTCTCTGCCACAAACACACACTTGTTTATTCCAGACAAGTCATTTTTCCCTTTCCAAGCCTCATCTCTGCCCACAGGATTTACTTCTGTGCCAAGGTATATCTCACTGGGCTGAGCAAAACATCTGTGTTCACAGGGTTCTGGGATTTTCCCCTAGAGGCTTGGAAACTTCTTTGATGCAGGAGAGCAGGGACCAGATCCAGGCCTGTCATCTCTGGACTTTGCAGTGGTCCAGCTCATGACAGCCTGGAAAATCTGGCTGCTTTGCCAGTCTGCACCAGCCAGCAGTGCCAAAAACTGCTCAAGCAGTGTTGCTCTGGTTGGCACCAGAGCAGTGTCAGGAGGGACCACGTGGGGAGAACCCCAGAATGGCTGGGGTTGGAAAGGACCTTAAAGATCTCCTGGGGACACCTTCACTGCACCAGGTTTCTCCAACCTGGATGGGCTCTTTGTGGCTGAGCCACCATCCAGCCCTGCAGGGCAAAACTGCCTGAGTTTATGGTGGGTCTGAAATGTTTGAACATCTCCTGTCCACCCATCCTGCCATCAGTCACCAGCTCACCCTACGTGAGAAAGCAGCAGCATCAGACTGATGGTTGGGTGTCTTTGTGGCAGGCAGGAGGAACAACAGGAGGGGCAAAAAAACCCAAACCAAGTCAAAGTGGCAGTGAAGAAGATGGAAATGAGCCCAACCTTCAGTGTGCTGAGCCTAGAGCTGGCTCTGAGAGCTGCAGGGCCTGGGGGGCTGAGGCCAGGTCAGCCCAGCTCAGGGTGGGGCCTCCCAGCAAACAACTGCTTGGATTTTGTTCATTGTTTCAGGAGCTCTCGGGCTCCCCTGCAGGGAGCTCACTCTGCTCTTGGCTGGAGGTGGGGCCCCAAGGAAATGAGTTCTGGGCTTTTGGTGCTCCAGGTCTGTCTGTGACCAGGTGAGGGGGCACTGGGGGTGGGAAAGGGGCACCCCCAACCCTTCATTCACCCTTTGGGCCATGAAGCACCTGCGAAGCTCCTCAAAGCTCCTGCAAAGTTCCCTGCTGGCTCCTCTGGTCAGGAGAGGAATGGGGGCCCAGGAGGGGTCACCCCTGCTCTGAGCACAGTTTTCCCACAGACCCATTCAGGTTGGGAAAGCCCTCTAAGGCCACCCAGTCCAGCTTCCCCCAGCTCTGCCAGAGCCATCACTGACCCTTGTCCCCAAGCCCTCACCTCTTTTAAACCCCTCCAGGGGTGGGGACTCCACCACAGGCAGCTGTTCCAATGCCTGACCACCCTTTCAATGACAAAATTTTCCATGATATCCAACCTAAACCTCCCCAGACACAACCTGAGGCCATTTCCTCTTGTCCTATCCCTTGTTATCTGGGAAAAGAGAGCAGCCCCCAGCCATAAAAGAGGGAGATTCTCCTTAGCTGTACTGTTGCTGATGTATTTACAACCACATTTTTATTGTCTTCTATGGCAGTAGCCAGAATAAGTTCAAGCTGAGCTTTGACCCTTTTTATTTTCTCCTTGCATAACCCCATGACACCTTTGTAGCTGTCTTGAATTGCCTCCCTGGTCTTCCAAAAGTAAAAAATTCTTCTTTTCTCCTCAGTTCCAGGCAGAAGTTCAGCCAAGCCAGTTTTCCCCATCTCCTGACACAGGCAGCTCCTGGCCCGTCAGGGCTGTCCTGCCTAACAGAGGTGTGGTCCTCCCCAGGGCCCCTCAAACATCCATGACATAAAAAGATGTGTCAAATCCTATTAGCTCTTGACTGAATGTAAAGGGTCCCACCCTGTTTGCACCCAACCTCCTTTTCCATGGTCCAGTGTTCCCACGGAGTTGCTCCCTGAAAATGGTCCCTGCCCTGCTGGGATGTGGGAAGACAAGGGTTGGGCCAGGCCATTCTCTCCAGAACACCCCCACAGGCAACAATTAATTCAACATCTGCATATTGTGAAGAAAAGTGACCAACATAAACTGAGCAGCTCAACTGAACGTACACTGTTGCCATGGTGTGAGCTTGGGGAAAAAAAAAAAAAGGTTTTGTGACAGACTTTCCCCACCACCCCCAGAGGGAAGGTCCCGTTCCCCGGTGTCCTGGACTCACCTGGCTTCTCACTTGTGCTGCTCTTTGCTGCCATCCCATCAGTGGCAAAAGCAGCACGGCCTTGGTTAGAAACACCGCCAAAGTTTCAGTCCCTGCTGCCTTGCCTGCAGCTCTGCGAGGGAAATGGGAATGTCTGGGGCTGCTGGCACACTTTGGGTTAAATGGCATGGCAGGGATCAGCAGATGTGCAGGAAGCCTCGGTGCTCTGGTTTCCCTACGCTGGCCTGGACAGGCACCAGAGCAGCAGAACAGGGTTCCTCCAGTCCCAAATGTTCCTTCCATTGCTTCTGAACATGGACAAACAATCACTGGAGCAAATCATTCATTCAGTCTGAGTCAGGAGATGCAACAAAACCCCCCACTGGCTTTAATAACTCCCATTAACTTTGATGAGCATATCACAGTTCCAGGCTGTGCAGCACTTTGGAACATTTCAGTTACTACACCTGTAGCAGGAGTGCCTTTGGGGAATTTGGGAGAGCCAGTTGCTGTGTCTGTCACAGTGGTTGTGTCCCTCCTGCAATGTCTTGTTACCTGCAGGAGCTTCAATTCCTTCTCAATGAAGTTTTGCATGTGAAGATGTGCTGGAGAACCCCAAAGGCCCCTGGTGGAGCCTGTCCATCCTCTGGCAAGAAAACACCCCCAGGCCTTGGATGGGGACAGTGGTGCTGAAAGGACTCGGCCACACTGGGAATGCTCTGCCTGCCCTGGACAGAGGGCACGTGGCAGGATGGACACCCTGCACTGGTCTGCAAGAAAGCAGTGAGCTCAGCACCCTTCATTGCCCAGGTTTCCTCCCAGGCAGGGGCATTGCCAGGCTGGCACAGCCGCCAGCACTCCCTGGGTTTGCTCAGAGCTTCCTCCTGGCTGGGCCCAAGCCCGGTGGGGAGAGGGGAGCAGCTCAGCAGGGACATCCCCTCCTGGGCCGCACCCTGTGCTCCAGCCCGGCCCCTCCCTTCTGTCCACACGGGCCAGAGCACCCCCTGTGGCCCTGGGCCAGCTCGGGAGTGGCCTCTGTGCCTGCAGCATCCCAGGGGGGCTCCAGCCCCAGCACACTCCACCTTCTTCAAGTCCAGGGATGTTCTTGGCCAGGGGCAGGATTTAAAGGCCAGAGCAAAGAGTGGAGGGAAACAACTGCTTCAGCACATGGTTTAAATGAATTTTGGGAAAGTGGAGAAGGTCTGGAATTAAAAGCAAATTGCCATCTGTGGAATATTGGAGACTCCACAGGCAGCTCCAAGCAAAGGCTTTGCCACCAGCAGGGAAACCTCAACAGCCACACCTGGAGCCCAAATTACCACATCAGAACCCCAGGGCTGTCTGCACAGCTCCTTTAGAGTACAGACAGAAACCACTCCTCCCTCTCTCATCAGAGGGTGTCAGGGAGGGTGGGGACAAGGCAGCAAAGAAAAATGTTTTAAGCTTCATTTCAGATGAGCTCACATTTCTCAGAACTTATTTTTTCACAGCCTTGGAAAAAAGGCAATTTTGGTGCTGAACAAAAACAGCACAAGGCCTGCAGCAGGTTCTGAGGGCTTTGAGCAGCATAGAGACATTTCAGCCTACAAAACAAAGAATGTAACTGAAAATTTATTTTTAAATTTGCCTTCTGTGCCTTATTTTCAAAATGAATCACATCTAGATTTCCTCCTTGTAATAAAGCACCTGCCACTGGTGACAGGGCACAAACTGCTTTGCCATCAGTCTCAGTCCTGCTCCCCTCCCGTGCAGGGCTCTCATTGAAGAAATACACCAAACTTATGGGATCCTTACCCAAAGCAGGGCTGGGGGAAGAAACAATGGATTTAAAAAGTCATTTGCTTTACTAGAGAATGTAGAATTAAGGATGCTGCTTCTGTTAGAAAAAGCAGAACATCTGTGAGTCCGGACACCACTGTGGGAGATGCAATGGGCTGAAGAGGGAGGGGTGGAGGGGCTGGAGGCACCACACATTTCCAGCGGGTACTGGGCAGAAAAATGCTTCCCAACACAGAGGTAAAATGGGGACTGCTTTATCTCAGAATTATGCAGGTGTTTGCAATGTGCAAAAAGGAAAAATGATGAACAGGAAGCTCAGGCAGCAAGGAATGAGGAATGAGCCTGTCCTTACAGACAAGAGCAGAAGGGAGAAAGTATTTCTCTTCTGGTCAGGAAAACCCAGTTCCTCAGGTCACTTGGGCAGCAAAACATTTCCAGGGCCAGCTGAAATTTCTGCTCCTGTATAAAGGACTGCTCCCTTGGGCTTGGGACAGACTGACAGCCATTCTGTACCAAGGATATGTAAGAGTGTGGAGGGTTATGCTGTGATACCTCTGTGAATGTTTATATAAAGCTTACCTATAGCCATGTATGGTGAAACACCTACAGGAAAAGCTGTCTTCAGGCTTTTTCTAAAACTAAAGACTGGCTGAATGACCTCTGATGGCACTGCCCTGTATTTATCACTGAAATAAATAGATAAAATAATGAAAGTGCTAAAATAATGAAAGAGCTGCAAACACCAAACTTCCTAGCCCAGGGACTGAAGCCAGGTGAGGTCCCTTCAAAGGAAAGGCTTGTCCTGGTGAGGTAATTTGTGTTAAGGATCAGCACCAGTCCCTGAACCTGTTTCTCTTTAGGAGAAGATGTTTCACTTTAGGAGGAAGATATTGCCATTTACCATCTTCCCAAAAGCCTTTTTCCTCCTCCTGTCACAAGATCATTTCAGCAATTGATCAGATCTGAGCAACCTTTCTGCTCCCTCAGCTCCCTGCATTTGAGGGGAAGGACACACAGAATTGTGCTCCTCTCTCTGCCAAAGCATTGACTGTTCACCCAAAATCCTTTCAGCTGCTAACCCAAACTGGAGCCACTTGAGTTTTCCCAAGGTGGACAAACCCCTGGAAGCAGAGCCAGCTGTGAAATGCCAGCTGTCCCTACAAATGCAGAGCAGCATGAGGGGCAGAGCCAGACAGCTCCAGCCTAACCCTGGCTGCTCCCACGGGCTCTGAGGGAACCCAGCCCTCCCCAGCCATGGGCCACTGGCACTGCTGCAAAAACCAGGAGAGGTTTCAGCAGGACAGGCTTGTCCTGAGCCCCTGTGACCTGGGTCCTCTGCCACTCTGACCTTCACCAGGGCAGGAACAACTCAGAAGGAAAATCCAGCAGTTCTGTTAGGGGCTGGAGATGCTGTGCAGTTTGCTCTCCATGCAGACTGAACCTGGACTGCTAAATTCTTGTGCAGATACTGATTTCTGTTCTACATCAGCATTGAAATCTTTCTCAAAGTCTGGCCTCTCACCTTCTTGGATACTATCTGGGTAATCTGGAATATACCTGTAGGGGAAAAATGAGCACAGGCAGACTAGAGAGCTGGAGAAATGTTATTTAGAGGATGAACAGATAAATTCTAATGATTTTTCAGCTGTCAGCATTACAGTTTCCTGTTTTCTCGATTTTCAGGAACTTCCTGCAGTTTCTATTCCTGTACCTCCCCCCCCAGCCACCACCACAGGTCCTTTCACCTGATTAAAGCTCAACACCCCCTGCAGTTTGTGACAAACCCTGTCCTGGTGGCAGCAGCTCTGAATATTTGCTTTTTCCTCTCCTTGCTGACCACCCTTCTCCCTGAGCAGCTGCCCCAAACCAAGGATCTGGGGGTGTGGTGGCCATCCCTGGAGGACACAACCAGAAACTCCCAGCTCTCCATGGAGCCATTTCATAAATGCTCCTCCTTTACACCAGCTGTGATTACAAAAGATGATTAAATTCTTGCTCTGGCCAGAAGCTCCCAGCAATGGAGTTAATTCTCGCTGATTTTTCACAATAGCCACCAGTGATTTCAGCAGAACAGAAGCACGGGAGCCCCAGGGCAGCTGATCCCACTGGATTTGTGCTCAATTAGGGAATGAGATGTTTCCTGTTCCCTGGTTACTTCAGGGACATGAGCAAGGTCCCCAACCCTATGAGCTGCAGCCACCTGACAGTGGAGATAAAAGCACATCCTGGCAGAAGGGATAAAGAGATTATTTTTCCAAGGTATCAGTAAATGTCAGGCTGACTGACCACAACAGCAATTGTCTGTTCTCCCAGCACCTCCAGGGACACAGCTCAGATGATTTTCTCTTCCATGTTCCAAGCTGGAAGATGTTTCACCTTCACTGCTGGGAAGGATCAGCCCTGCATTGCTCAGATTACTTTGCTCAGGTGAACTGGGCATGGCAAAAATCCACGGAGAGGAGCAGCCCAGCTGTTGATCACACAGGGACTCCCAGTACCTAAAATCCAGCTCCCACATCTCCACACAGCCCATTTTCAGCTCAGAGAGGAAAACACATGGACAAAACCAGGCTTTGCCTCCAAAGTATCTGCACACAGACCCAGGGCAACCACAGCTACCCCTCCTCTGTTAAGAACTCCATCCCTAAGCTGCTTTCTCACAGCCAGCTCAAGTGAAAAGTTTTTTGCCTCTGAACACGACTGCACTTCAAACTCACATCAGCATGAGGTTATTTGTGTTCATACAACATTATTTGCATGTACTCTGGAAGTTTTTAGTAAAAAAAAAAAATCAACCCCAGCCAATATCTGCACCAAGACAGACTTTTCCTGCATTAATGAGGTGATTCCACAGCGGGATCTGAGCCTACAGCTCAAGATGCTGCACTCAAATATCAGTCATTAAAAGCCTTCAGGGTTTCATGCACAGACTCAGAGCACATCTACAAAATACACCTATGAAACTCTCCTGCAAGCCAGAGCTCATAGCTAAGAGGTTGGAACAATGATTTATTCCTTTATTAACTGGGATCTTTTTGATCCAATTTCACTAAATCCAACGTTTCATTTACAGCTCTGAAATACAGCACCAGCTCAAAGCCACACTGTATTTTAAGTATATTAAAAGTATATGACCCAGGGAAAAACAAGCATTTAAAAACAAAGTATCACTGCTCTTCAGCTATTTCAGGGTGTCCCACCAAGTCACCAAAACAAAAAGGCAACTTGCACTTCTCCAATGTTTTACTCCCAACAGGAGACTCTTTGCTAGAGGAAGAAATAAGAATACAACAATGATGTTACAAGAGGCACTGATCCTGGCTTTATTCACTTTAAGATACATCCAACAATTGTTATAGCTCACTTGAAATTCAAAATGCTTTTAAGAAACCAACCATAAAACCTTGATTTTTCACCTTACAGCGCTGTTGAAGTTTTCAAATAGCAAGTGAGTGACTCTCCAGCAATACTGTGCTCTGTGTTATTATACAAAGGTTAAAACTTAGTAGAAACCCTTCAAGTTGTGGTGTTTGCTGTATTGCCTTCAGAAGGACCAGCTCCCCTGGGGAGGAGGCTGCTCCCCTGACCCGCAGGGGTGGCTGCCCAGGGCCCTGAGCTGCTGCACCTTTCCCTCCCCCTGGGCCCTTTTGGCAATCAAGTGACAACTGTCCCCACTTCTGCAACCCTGGGGGGACCTTCACTCCCCACCTGCACCTTTGTGCTCCCCAGCTGGAACAGCTTCTACACAAAACCCAGCGAGGACAGCACCGGGTGTCCCCTCCAGGTCACCGGCCCTGCCAGCAGAGGAAGGGCATGGGAAGATCCTGAAGCAGAAAGTGTTAATTTGGAACCCAAATTACTTGGCAGTGTCTCCTGCAAATTCAAGATTTATAGAAGACTGTGTTGCAGCCACCATACAATGACATTTAGACCTACTTTTTTTTTTTGTTTGTTTTTTGCTGCATTTAGTTTTTTTTTAAAGTGATGAAGAGTGCAGGACTTCAGAAATATAAACGTTTCTCTATTAGAAATTGCAAAATTTAGTACTATGACACTATGAAAGTTTACAGTACAGTTTTATTGATTCTGTGTTAAGATTCAGCACCAATCTGGTGTCTGAACTCTCTCAGAGCTATTTTTGCCTAATTAAGCAGTACCAGCATGCCCTGACCCCCATCTGTGCACCAGGCACCCATTGCTGTACAAGCAGGAGCAGGGCTCACATTGACCTGTCAGCCCTGGGACTCTCTGACTGGTTTCTCTGCTTCATGACAGCGTAACTAAAATAAGCCTGTTATGAAAAAGTAAAATAACCTTTATCTTAAAACTTCATTCTGGGTCTTGGACATAGCTCAGTGACATGATCTGCAGAACAACACACCAACCATTCCCACCAGCGTTTGAAGAGGAAACTGAAGGAAAAATCCAAATCCAAGACACTCACTGTTATAGTATCTTTAATTTATCTCGTGTTTTACAGAAGTCTGAACGGATTAAAAAGCACCTCCTTTCCCACCACGCTCCTTTACAGTTGGTAAAATATATTCAATGAGCAAATGTATGTGAACAGCTTGAGGATCTGCATCTTGCAAGGATTTCACAGACCAATCAATCAAAAGCCAAATTTCTTGTTGTTTTTACAACCTCGCTTTAATACAATGGTAAATCCACTGGGATTGCAAACCTGTCCAGTCCCATCTCCCCAGAACACTTTGCCAACTCCAGTGTTGATTAGCAAACCTAGTTAGCTTTGGCACGGAGCTGTGCTCTCTTGCCTGTGACAGCCTGGAAGCCGGTTTTGATGCTGGCCACGGAGCAGCGGGAGTGGCAGGTCTCGCACTGCAGGAAGTATAACCGCGTGTCCTTCTGCAGGATGGTGTCGGGGGAGCGGCACGTGTGGCAGGTGACGTACTCCTCTGCAGGGAAACAAAACATCAGCCCAGCAGCAGCTGCTGCTGCACAGCTCTCTGGGAAAGCTCTTCAAACACACTGCTTATCAACACCTCACAGTCTCCCCTGGTTAACCAAGAGGAGGTTTTGCGTGGTACGTTATGCATTGATGCTGTTTTGAAGTTCTCCAGTACAGGCTTCCCACTGGTGCTCCCTGAGCAGCACTGCCAGGTGGCAGCAGCTCTGGTACTGACACAGCACTAAAGCAGGAGCTTTGGGACACAATCTGAGTCCTCTGGCCAGCTGTGGCACATAAACTGCATCTGGCAATTCAGGGGTACAACAGACTGCAAAATTAACAATTACTGTTGTTTTCCACACTCCTCATCAAAGCCAAGATCTGAAGCTCAGATGAAAACAAGTTCTCAAGTGCTCTGTTTTCTTGGCATGTTTTAGTGCAGGACAGAGTACAGCCCATGGTCTAACCATGGCAGAACCACCTGCATTTGCATTATTCCATAAGGGAAATTGTGGCTCCTCAGCCTGCTCCATGGTGGGCACATGCCTGGGCCTCAGGGCATCACAAGGGGCCTGAGAGAAATCTGCAGTGGGAAAGGGAGTTCTACTTACTGATATATCTTCTCAACACATTTTCTATCTGTTTTTGCTGGAATCTTCCTTTGATAACCAGTTGGTTGTTACCATCTATTGAACCACTAATTGAAAAGAGAAAATTAATTATTTGATGTGCAGGTGTGAAGCATTGAAACAAACCAGGAACATGAAGCAAGATAAGGATGTGTTCTTCAAGAAGAGCACAGCCATAATTGTGTTGTAGAGAGAAAAAATGCAAAATTCTGAGGTCCTTAGAGCTACTTCCTACATGAAGCTTTGTCCAGGCACATCAGGGGAGTGAACAAGACCATTCCCTGGGACTTGGAGTTTCCCTCTGTACCTCCTCACTAAAAAGTTCTCTCCTCAATCACCCAGCACTGTACTGAAGTGTAGAGAACAAAAACCTCACATTCCAGCACATCTATACAGATCTAAGCCCAAAAATGTTATATTTGACCAATATCAACTCTAAGCACACCCACAGACCAGCAGCCTTACCTTGTACCCAATTCTGCCAACAAAAATGCCAGGAGATGTTTTGGCTGACGATGTAATCTAAAAATAAAGTAAAAAATGTTTAACCTTCCCCCTTCAGAGAAATTTGGTATTTATACAGGACTGGCAGGGTAAATCCAACTTAAGTTGAAAAGTTTCAAAGGGAGCAGTGCCAGGGGTCTGCACCAAAGAGCACACATACAGTTACTGAGGACACAAGAAACCTGAACCCCAAGTCCACACAAAAAACCTTCTCATTATCCCAAACTCAAGATTACAGCTACTAGTGAAAAGAAGTTTTCTTTTAAAGATTTTTCATTACTGTCCCATCCCCTGAAAAAACATTAGTATCTGCCATTAAAAACTCCTCTTAGTGCACAACCCAGATCTGCCAGGGTTTCACCAGGCCCATTTTCTGGCACGCTTCTGATACCCATCAAATCTTTGTGAGCATTCCCAGAAGTGCTCACAAAGAACAGAGCTGCCTTCACAACAATTATGACATAGATATCACTGCAGAAAACAGTGGGAAATCACTACTGGAGTCCATATCATTTACCAAGAGAACAGTAGTTGTAGTCAGCTCAAATTAGAAAGAACTTTTCCCACCCTTCTCCTCAAGGCTTGCACATAAATGTCACTGGTGACCCAGCTTGATAGAAGCCAGTGAACTCACCAAGTTTCAGCCCACGTATCACTTTCATAATTTAAGTATAAAATTAGAAATTATCTCAATAAATCATGTTCAGAAATATCTTCTCACAGAAAATGTAATAAGCTCTCTGACTGAAATAACTTCCACTTCTGGTTTGCCACAGCCACTTGCCAGAAAACTCTGCCTTCAAGACAGGAGCACAGAGCAGTGCATCCATCTGCTATTCCTGGGAAATCCAAAGGGGAAACTTACAATTTGCAGATATCTGTGAAGTTGACAAAAGACGTTTTCTTGGTCCCTACTCTCACAACCTGTGGGGGCTTCATGACAAATTTCCGCTTCTCTCCAGCCACCATGTCCGGGTTCTTTTCCCGCATGATGTTAAAAACTCTATTGAGCAACTGCAAAACAAGGGATTCACACCCACATGAGCATTTTCCATTTCTCAAGGTACCTCAGCTCTAAAAGCCACCTGAAACAGCATTCACAGTATCAGACTACCTTTGCCTAAGAGCCTTTCCCCACCTGCTTCAGAACACCCTTCAAATGTTCTGATAAATGCAAATCCCAACCCTGCTTCCCCAGGGGTTTGCTCTGCCCATGGCCGAGGTGTTTGGACTATGACCATGTGAAAATTACTGTGAGGGAAGCCAGGCCCTGCCAGCTTCTGCTCATTCACTGTGGAGTCAGAAATAGGGAATATCAGCATAAGGCTCCACTGATGTACATGGAAAATATGTTTTAAACATCTCTGGTACATTACCTCATCATATGTGTAGTCCCTTTCTGAGCCTGCCCACGCAGGTCCTGACTGAAGGCTAAAAGAAATTCCATCATCTTTTTTGCTATCTTCATCCTCAAATGCTGTAAAGAAAGTTTTTGGGGATTCATTAAGAAACATTCTTCAACCTCATGCTAACAAGATTTCTAAGAGGTACACAGGAGAAAATTCCACCCAGATGTGGACTCAAGGCTTCCCTGTCAACAAGGGACATCAGCACTCATGGGAAATTTATACAGTGCTTTTATAGAACATTTTTCTGATAAATTTTGGAACAAAAAAAGGCATTTGAACAGAACTTATTCACATACAAGGTGGACTACATTTCACTTTTGACATCTCACTGAGCTAGGTTATACTTCTACCTTCATCCTTCTCCATTATCTCATCTTCATCTGGAAACTTCACATTCTTCTTTTTCTTCTTTTTATTGCCCAGCATGATATCAAGGTCATCTTCAGGTTCTACTGTCTCTGGCACATCTCCTTCAATTTTCAATTCCTGCAAAGAAGTAAGGCTGCAGTTAATCCAGTGTTAACCACAGCCCTGCACTGCACAGCATCAGAAATAACACAGCTGCACACTACAGAGGTGAATACTGGTGACATCCACCACAGCCCTGAAACCCAACAGGTAAGAATGGAATTCCAGCATGTTCAAGAGAGCCCTACACCCTGCTCTACTGCCATGAGCAGGGCCAGATTTGCACCTCCTAGCTAGGCAGGAACAAGGTCAGGCTGCACTTAAAGGCAGCAGCCATCTGAGGACAGGAGGGAACAAACCACCCCTCGTGGTGGCAGCAAGGGAAAGCAAAGCTGTGCTGCTCTAATCTGTTACCACAATTCTGCACACTGAAAGAACACACAGCAAGTATTTTGTCTTCTGAGGCAGATCAGAGGAACATTTTCTTCCCCAAAAGACAGAATCTGTAGAGGAGGTTTATGCATAACATAACATTTCTCTGTCCTCCTGGTCTCTGGGCTTGCCAGTTCCACTGACATGTGATACAAAACACTACTTGGAATAAAACTTGAGAAGAGTAAAAATATCTTGTACACCTTCTGGAACACAGCACAGTAGCCAATCCTTTCTAAAGGAAACACCAGAGTGAAAACACATTTCTTGGCAGATATGTGCACTTTATTTGAAGTGCTGGCCTTTAGAGGATTGTTCTGTGTGTGGCTTCTGACATCCAGTTACCTCTCTAACCCCAAAAGACAATTAACCTTGAGGTTAATCAGCCTTTCCTAGAGACTGGTGAATTATTTGCTCGTTGTGCAGAGCAGGCAGGCTTTTCCACTTCCCAACAAAAAGCCCAGGTAGGAGCAAAACGTTCATCAAAAAAAAAAAAAATGAAAGACATGTAAACTTTAGTTATGACTGCACCAAGACACAGTGACAGACCTGAGACAACTGCACTGCCAATCTCAAGAAAATGGAAGCAAGAGAGTTTTCAGCCACAGTCATGGAAACAAACCTTTACACCTTCTTCTGCTTCATCTATATCAAATATCTTTTTTGTTTTTTTCTTTTTTTTCTTTTGATTGAAGAAGTTCAAATCATCCAAGTCATCTGTTGTATCTAAAGAACAAAAAAACAAAGGATTGCCTGAAGAAATGTAACTGTAGAAACACTTCAGACATTAAGGTTTCTAATTTACATCCAAATCTTTAAAACATTACAGTAAGACATAAGCAAGGATCTGTAACCCCTGTGGATATCCTTCAGGTTTGAAGAGATCATCCTCCTCTGCCCCCAAATACTGTTTTAGTTTCTGCATCTTCTAACTCTGCCTGATTCTTTAAACGTTTCATCTTTCTTTCTGCCATACAAGATAAATTGGTCGCTTTTGTTATTAGAGATGCTTGGACAAAAAATGAGAAGTGCAGGAGGAAGGTAAGAGTTTTAGTCTGCAGCAGAAGCCAATTTTATCAACAAACTGGATTTAAGTTAATGGCACTCTCTGAATTAGGTAATCTTGAAATGACATTGGCCTCAATTTAAAAAGCAAGGTTTTATAGACAATCACACACTTCCTGAAGGATTCCAGAGAACGCTCGGGTTATCACATTCAGAATTGTCCAAAAACTAGAAACTCCTTTAACAGTGTTTCTGTTATTCACACCATTGTGTAATTATTCAAATGAAAAAAAGCCATAATTGTGGAATTACTGCAACAACTGCATATGGAAGACTTAAAACTTCCTACTATTTTAGAGAATATCTTTTCAGCCTTACACAAAGGACTGTGTCAGTTAGAAAACTGGAAATTACATAAGCCCCTGGGAGCTTGGAGATGTCTGTGAACATGATTCCAAGCAGGAGGGTAATCTACCCTCCAAATAGGCAGCAGAGATTACTCACAAATCTCTGAACAAACCAAGGCTCTGGCATTATATTCTGGGATGCCAAATTCTTGAAACTGGGCTTTGTAGTATCTTTGAAAGTTTATCCACGTGGATTCACTTTACCTTTCTTCCTGCTGTCTTCTTCATCTGCTTCAACATCTTTGTCTTCTGTTGGCTCTGGTTCAACTTCCTTTGTTTCTGATTGCTGAGTCTCTTCCGTTTGTGTGTCTCCTCCTCCTTCCTCATCCAGCATGAAGGGCTTCTTCTTTTTCTTCTTCTTCTTGCTCATAGTAGGATCGAAAATCATCTGTAAAAGTCAAGAGCTCCTTAGCAGCTAAATAATCATCCCCCATTTATTATTTGTAACACTTTTCCCAAACTGCTCCTCCACTTCAACCTTAACTGTGTCAATTACAAGGGAAAACTCACAGAGTTCACAGCATCTGCAGCCCAAGTTTCCTGCCACCTATTTTTTGGTGCAGCTGAAATTATGTTAAAGCTGTGACTCTCTGACAGACTGGCTACCATCTCTATTTTATGACCATTATGGACTCCAATTCTGCAGTATTAAATACAGCACCACTCAACACAGAAGAAAATTTAACCCCACCAAAGCACATGGTCTGATCACACATCACTTCCACTTGAGACACATCAATTCCCACATTTATTCAAGGCAAGATTTGCCAGCAACTCTCTTGACAAGAACGCTCTGCATGATGAGGAAACCTAGAAGGGGCTGGTGATACAGCAACACCTGCATCAGCTCTGAACACTGAAATGGCAAAGGTCTCATCCTTCTCCCTCCCCAGACTGAGAAACTGAACCTCAGTCACAACGTGATTAAAAGCTATTAACGAGCTCTTTAGCCAGCAAAGCAGCTTAATTCACCTTGTCTGCCTGTGAAGAAAGCACCAGTCCCAGACTCACTTTTAACCTATTCACCATCTGCAGACCTAGGGGATTTTTTCCAACACATTAAAGCCTTTTGTTTCACTTCAGACACAAGCTGACATTCCAGCTGTTGGTCGGTTTGTTACCAACATCTACCTGGACTGTCACACCATAGAATATATTAAATACAACAATTTTAGTCACTTTCTCCAGTATTCCTTTCTTATGCAGTAATGGAAGAACTGTACTTCACCACCACGAACACCCTCACTCAGGAAAGAACCAGCCCTTCACCAAGGAGCAGCTCTCCAACTTCTTGCCCAGCTACCCCCTCAAGTCTGGTGGTTTCCCTCTCCCCACAACACCACCTTTCCTTGCACTTCTCATTCTCTTACACATGCTGTTCTTGTGATATTCTTCCCATTTTCTGAAACATACATGTTTCATGCAGGCTCTACTGAAGGCATCAAACTGCTCATGGGGTGTCAGAGGCACATCACCCCAAAGCCTGCACATACATGGGGGCCACTGAGGCTTTCAAACTGCTGGAGTGGGTCTTTAGCTGCACACACTGTGCTGGAATGATCTTCAAAAGAGTTCTGCCCCAGGACTTTCCTCTGCTGCTTCCTTAGGCAGTGGTGCCAATCCCGCTGCTGTAACACACAGGAATCACAGCACGTCCAACTGGTTCCACACCTGCTCCCTCCTGGCCCTCCCCAGGCTCCGGGACAGCAGGAGAGCTGCTGCACAGGCACACTGCACAGCCCAGGATCAGGCACCAGCACCTGACTCAATTCCATGAAGATGCCCTGCAAGACTCTGAAGGGGTTTTTAATGTCTCATGTGAAACAAACCTAAGATCACGCCTTGATCAGATGTAACAGTTTCTAAGAAGGAACCAGCCCACCCACCCCAAATCACTCTTCTTGCAAGGGAAAGGACATCTGAACCAGCATAAAGGATGTCTTGTCTCTACAGAGACTGAGTGTCTGCAGCCAAACCACACTGAGCTGAACACACCAAGACTCCTGGATGCAGACTGGTTTGCAGGATTACAGCCAGGTGCCTTGAGCAGGGCCACCCCAGCCAGGCAGGGCAAGCCAGGCTTCTGCACACCCAACACCCACTCAGAACATGTCACACTCCACAACCTGAGGAGGAGGAGGCCTAAGCCTGAAATATTTTGTTCACCAAGGGCTTCAACAAGCACTCAGCAGGAGCCTTAGGTCGCATTTGCTTTAATAAGTCATGACATAAATGAACCAGCCTGATAACCCAGCTGGTCATGTTCTGGCTGTTTAAGTGTTTCCAAACTTTCTTTATTCCTTTTCTCTGCTCAGCCACTGGCTTCCTCTGAACTTTATGATACCATTTAGTGGTGACAAACTACAAAGTTGCAGGTTTTCTACTGAAGGAACCACAACCCCCAGCGCAAACACAACAAACCTGGATGTGAAAAAATTTATGAAGTCCCATCCTGTTCCTGCTCTCAGAGCCAAATTCCCATATGGGGTTTTCTCCTCTGTAGACCACATGGCTCCTTCTCATATCCATCTCCATACACCTGCTCCCTACTTCCAGTGCCTACACAGTCAACTTACAGAAAATTTACAAGAGAACAGAGGGGGGAAACAATCAAAGTTTCATAGATCAAATGCAACTCAAGACTGAAGCCAATGATCCTCTGAACTGCTCTGACAGTGGCAAACTGAAGTCACAAAACCCATTTCCTTGGTCTGAACAAACACAGGCATGTCTAAGAAGCAGACATCAAGTCAGTTCAGGTGTCCTGACACTACACTGACTTATGTCTAGGATGAGGGGCAAAATTACTAAGACCAGGTAGCACTTAAATTTTCTGGCTGCTCAAAACACAGCACTCTCTAATATTATTGCCTGAAGCTTCACAAAACTGCAGGATTCAAAGAACTTTTAGATCTTCAGTGGGATGATGAACTTTGTAGGATTTTTAATAAACCAAACAGATTTTAACAGACCACTTCCCCCACAAACTGGGGCTGGGCTGCCCCTGCTGTGTCCCAGCTCTGGGCAGCACTCAGGGATGTTCCCAGCAACGAGTTTCATTCCTACACAACCCTGAAAACTTTAAGCTCAACACAATGAACTTCTTACTATCTATCCCAGTTTCCAGTGTAAATTTGTCTTCACGTGTCTTCACCCTCCTCGACTTCACAGGTTTTAAAAAGTTTCATCAACTTAACAGCAATATCAAAGTATTTGGCTCCCAGCAGCCAGAGACAGAGAAGTTCTGGAAGGCAGCTGCACTCACTGCACAGGAGCCTGAAGAGCAGCACCAGCTCTGCTGTGTTATCTGCCATCATCTTTATTCTCTGCCACATAAAGCAACCCAGAGGTGGAATTTCACTACGGATCCCAGGAATCACCTCAATATCAAATTAATCCACTATGCAAGAAAACCAGTTTTATTGAGGCAAACTAAATTCAAACCAGGACACTCCATGACACTGTATGGCCCTGTGATCACCTGAGTCAGACAGCACCTGATGCAAGCATTCCTGAGTGCAGAGAACAGCCCAGACATGAGAACTGCTGCTCCCATAACACATTTAGGCACAAAAATGCAACGTATTCATTCTAGGTGTTAAAGCAGCTGAGTAAGTCACTCACAGCTACCACTAAATACATACTCCTTTATGACATAGGACAAGCCTGTCTCCAAGGCTTGAGTGATCACTTTGCTCTGAAGGAAACAGGCCATACAGGTATTTTAAACACCAGAAAGAAGATGCAAGGCCAGAAGCAGACACATTCAGCCAAAGCAGCTTCCCAAGGGCTACATCAGGCTGATAAGCACCCCACACACATAAAACTTTCCTTTTCCCCATGAGAGCAATGGAAATAAGGCCAGTAAAGCTGCTAACACAGGGCATTTACAACAACTGAAAAATTTCACAGATGCATCAACTTCCCTAGTACTGTGCCTAGACAAACACCACCATATCTGGAAAACGTGCACTTATCATTTGTTCAGATGTCGCTACTCGGCTCTCACGGTTAACACCCGAGATATTAAAGCTCCTAAACGCTGCGTTTCGCTACAGAGCGCAGAACACGACAGAGAGGCGGTGGCGATGCCATCTGCCTCCCTCTCCGGCTTCTCCGCGCCAGGGGCGGCCGCCGGCAGCACACCGGGAGCTCCGGGCCTTCCCAGGGCTCGCGGCCCCAGCACACACCCGCGGGCCCGGCGGGGCTCCCCGGCAGCACCGGGGCCCGCTCCGAGCCGCCGGCGCTGCCCGGTGCGGAGGAGCCGCCGCGGGTCGCGAAACTTTGCGCGGGGGTTGCGGATGCCCACACGGCCCCGCTGCTGCCGGGGCTACCGGGGGACGCGCCTCGCCCGCCCCGGGGTGAACGGGACGGGGCTGGGAGCGGGACAGCGACAGCGAGGGGACGGGGACAGGCAGGGCTGTAGCGTCACGGCGATGCGCGCCCTGCAACCTGTGCAGTGATAAGTTTTATATTTGACATTGAGCCATTTCTGAGAGTTTAAGGTGATGCTGTCTGAAAATACGGTTGCTTATTTCTTTAACAAACTTCGCTTAAATATCGGTGGATTTTTTGCGTGTGGTGCTTTCCTGCTTGTGTCTTATTCCATGATTATTCTCTCGTCAAATACCTGCAGGATGTATTTCTAGCCCTCAGTGGCCTGTACACCTGACCCATCAAGTTTCCATTCAAACGATTGGTATAAGCGAAGTGATGTTAATTTTGGTGTGATAGGAAACGTTTATTGACACAAAGGTGCAATTCCAGAAGAATCCAGAGTTTGAGGTAGTGAGGGCTGACTCAGAGCCTGCTGTATGTGTGTGATGTATCGTGGCCTCCTTGAGTTCCAGCTGGAGAAGCAGATCCTCTTTCAGTTTTGAAAACTGCTTCCTGTCTGAAGCAATTCGGTTGAGATGCTTAGTACATAATGGTTGTGGGGCAAGAAAAATTAAAATATAACAGCACATACAGTCCTAGTCACACTGATCAAATAAAAATCCTATGATGCCAGGGCAGCCTGGCTTCAAATGGGAAAACAATTTTTAGCTGATTCTCTAGAATCCTTTGATAAATAACTTTAGGAAGAAGGAGATGTAAGGTTTATCTCCTTTGGTCGGAGCAGAGGGCAGCGTTGCTGTGCGTGTTTGCAGAACTTTTCAATACCAAGGGAGGAAAATGGGTAAATATAGTTGTCATCTAATCTCTGGCAGGAGGTCAGTGCCTGCACTTCCTTCAGACTAATTAGCATGGGATTAATGGATCATCTCTCATATCCAAATAAGCACAGCAAACTTTGATTGCCCTCAATGATTCATGCTTGTCAAGGCAGCTGTAGTTTTTTTAAACACTAACTGTACCCCACAACTGGTCTGACCGTGACGGAGCATGATCCATCAGGCAGGTGCAGAGCCAGTGTCCTGTGGGGTGTCTGTCCCCAGCAGCCCCTGCCACTGCAGCTTTGCAGAGCTGATGTGTGGCAGTGGGCTTCAGCTGCTTACATGCTCTGTGTTCTTTCTGCATAAAAATATTCCAGAGCTGATGTCCTCAAGTTGGTAATTTTATTTGGTAATCTGGTAGCCAATGGATGGCTTTTAAATCCAGTGTGGAGTATCCTGGGATTTGGTCCTGGATTTAGTTTATGGTTGTGTTAAAGTTTATTGTTGCACCCTGAAATGTATCCAAATAGGAGTCACCTACCTCTCCTCTCTCCTCCTACAAACTCTGAGACTTTGACTTACATGGATGCTGTCAGGTTATAATGCTAAATTTGCCCTAAGTTTTATGATAGGTTTATTATTGCATTCTAGTGAGACTGCTTGCCCTCTCCTTTGCTACTCTTCAACAGAGGGAAGACACTTTGATCACACTGAGCCCTGCTCAGATATAGACAAACCCATGAAAATATACCAATGTCATTTGCTTTATGTGCAGTGTCAGCTGAGGCTCTGATCGATTTAAAAAATAGTCAGTTTAATCTCGTTAACATGGTATCTCAGATCTTGACACTTTGAGGAGGGTAACTAAAGGCTTCCCTAGTGACTAGCTTGCATGTGAGTAATGCTTCCAGGCCTCTAATAATTTCCTCCTTAGATCTGTTCCTGAAGCTCTTCTTTTGTCCCAACAAAATATCACTTCCATATCTGCAGGAGTCCATACCTGTCTAATGCTTTCTCCCTTATCCTTCTACTTAGAGGAAAGCCTAAACCTTTCCTCACTCCTGTCTTTACATTGGAATTTTAAATTGGATCACTGCCATCGGAACTTTAAGCCTGTAATTAAAACAGTGACAAAATGTGACTTTTGTGGCTGTTGGTTTCTTTTAGAAATGGATGTAGAGAGGTATTTATCTTTGCATTACATGAAAATACATAATATCTGTATTGGTTGCATTCCCTCTCAGGACTTTGGGAAGTTCTTCACCACGGTCATGAATAAATGCCACTAGAATTATAAGAATGATTTATGGCACCTACCTATACATGCTTTAGGGAACACGTTTTTTACCTTGAAGTTCTGAGCAGCTGGAAGGCTGAGCCTCTTTGAACGCCTCTGTTTGCAACCTCAGAAAGCTGAAGATTTCTTCCTGCCCAGTCAAAAAGTCACCCATAGCACACCTGAGGGGTGCATGGAGTGAGCTGTCACACCTCACACATATTTATCTGGCTTTCCTAGGGCCCCCCACAAGCCTTTTCCAGCCTCCCCGTCGCCCAGGCTTGGGCACTGTTGGGAAACCCATCCGGCTCCTGGCCAACCACTTCCAGGTTCAGATCCCCAAGATTGATGTTTATCACTATGATGTAGATATCAAACCAGAGAAACGCCCCCGAAGAGTCAACAGGTAGGAATTACTTAATAAAGGTTTATTGATTTAAATTAAGTGTATATACCTGAATGTAAGGAAGCTGTGCATCCTAGGAATTCTCCATCTGCTAAAGGCCTGTTTGTGTTTGTACTGTGGTCAGCAGTTGCTTTTCAGTGAACTGTAATATTCTTGCAATTGGCCTGTAATCTGGAAGGCTCTGGGAAATGTACTGAGCATTGACCTCCAGCTGGTTTTATTTTACAGTCTACAAGTCAATGTCCCTGGTAATTGTTCCACAGTCTGTTACACAAACATGTAGCAGCTGAGGGGAGGCATTTCAGCTTGTAGATTTTGGAGTCCACACGTGGATCAATGCACAGAGCACTCCCACCCACCCCAAGGCAGGTGCTTGTGTCTGCTCCTGTGTGTGAGCATCTCTCCAGGTTCCTCTGCTTGTTTTGGCTGTAGCTCTGCTGACAGCACAGAACCTCTACAGACACCTGCATGTGGCACTGTGTGTCTTAACCTGGAGGTGACATTCACAGCTTCTCGTGTGACCTAGAGGTGCTTTTATGCATTATTGTTTATCATATCTTGCTCCTTTAAGAGAAAGTGAAGAAAAGAATTTTAAATTGTAAGCCCATGACTGAATTTTCTGTTCTTCCACTTAACTCAATGAATCACTGCCTAGGGAGGTGGTGGATACGATGGTGAGACACTTCAAGATGCAGATTTTTGGGGATCGGCAGCCTGGCTACGATGGGAAGCGGAACATGTACACAGCACACCCCTTGCCCATTGGCAGGGACAGAGTAAGTGTTGCTTTAAGTTTCCACAGGAAAACTGTTATAGTGTCCTTTGAAAGGTGTTCTTTTGTTGACCTAAACTCAAAATGCTGTGGCACCTATTGGTGTAGTCTTGGAAATGACAGACATGACCAGTCAGGGTCTCTAGGAGCTCACTGGTGTTTTACTGAAGTTTGTGTCTTTGGGTTTCTAATTCCCAGTTCTTCACCTACAGAATATCATGAGACATGAGGACATTGTGCTCTTCTAGCTGCAAGGAGACTATTTTTCTTTCACCCTGATGGCAACTTCCCTTTTCCCTATTCTGACCCTTGTTCTGTTGCTGAATGATAAAGTTGTAGCTGACTATGACTCTGGTTTGGGTTTGGTTGTGCTCTGGAGATGCGTCCTCCTGTTCCATGGGAACAACCAGATCAGCTGTTCCTGCCTTGCACATGGACCCCAGCTCTAAACAAAATTTCACCCATCTACTGATCTCCCAAGGGATCTGGTCATTGCTGTGCCTTGGGGGTTGTCCAGGATGAGCTCACAGTTACTCTCTGGGCTGTGGGGTGTGAGAATCATCCCAAGTGCTGGGCCAGAACTCTGAGATTTGTGTTTCCCAGTGAGTCTCCTTTTTGACCAAAAGGTTTTCTTGCCTTCCCATTTGGTTCACAAAACATCTTGTTATTAATTGGCTGACTTTAAAAAATGACTCACTGTTCTCCAGAGCTTTGATGTCATCATGCTAATTACTGCTTAAAATTTACATTTAAAGATACTTCAGTGCAGTTTCTCAGATGAATAAATGACAAACTTTCAAAGTCCTGAGGGAACCAATTGTAGTATTTTAAGGTCATTGCACAAACTAATAAGTAAAAATACATATTCAAAGGACACCTAGGAGAAAACTGTACCATTGTTGAGTGTTGTGTCTGTCTGCAATTCATAACAAAAGCTTGTGCTTACTTTTCTTGTGCCCCTGGCAGGTGGATATGGAGGTTACACTTCCAGGAGAGGGGAAGGACCAGACATTTAAGGTTTCCATTCAGTGGGTGTCAGTTGTCAGCCTTCAGATGCTGCTGGAAGCTCTGGCAGGGCACTTGAATGAAGTTCCTGAAGATTCTGTACAGGCACTGGATGTAATCACACGGCACCTTCCCTCCATGAGGTGGGTGCTTGTGGGGCCTTCCTGACTGGATCTGTCTTTTATCCATCTTAACATTCATGGTTGCTATTCCTTGCTGCTGCTCTGCTGTGCGTTACACTCCTGTGGTAGAAGGGATGAGGGATACAGGCATGTAATTCAACACCTGCCTTACAAATTTGCACTAGAATTGGGAAATGTGATCTGAACTAAGGCCTTGTGTCTGCTGGTCATGTTTCTAACAGGAATTTGCTGTACACTTTCCAGCTGCACTGTCAGAAAAGGCTTTGTGTGCTTGCCATAAGTCAGCCCTGACAGCTATAACATGCTGGAGAGATGTCTTTTAAACACTAATAGATGTGAATATAAAAAGTATATCAGAAAGAAATGATCAGAGGGTATTAATTTTCTTAATTTTTTTCAGGTACACCCCTGTGGGTCGCTCCTTTTTCTCCCCTCCTGAAGGTTATTACCACCCCCTGGGAGGGGGCAGGGAGGTCTGGTTTGGCTTCCACCAGTCGGTCCGTCCTGCCATGTGGAACATGATGCTCAACATCGATGGTGTGTAGGAGATTCTGTCTCACTCATGTAACAGAGTTCTTTCTGCCTCCCAGTTAATTGTCCTCTCTTTTTATCTTAGTGTCAGCGACTGCTTTCTATCGTGCCCAGCCTATCATTGAGTTCATGTGCGAGGTCTTGGACATTCAGAACATCAGTGAACAAAGCAAACCTCTGACAGACTCCCAACGTGTCAAGTTTACCAAAGAAATCAGAGGTAAAAGCTTATCCTAAAGCTACTGCAAGAAAATACTGAGACCTGCTCATATTATGTTGTAATGAAAATTTGCAAGGCTCATGGAGAACTGGGCTGTTCCTTTTTGTCTTCATCCTCTTCAAAGGTGATTCCTGAATTTATTTTCTGTTGGGTTTTCAGGTCTAAAAGTAGAGGTTACCCACTGTGGCCAGATGAAGAGAAAATACCGAGTTTGCAACGTTACCCGGCGACCAGCCAGCCACCAGACGTATGTATCAAGCACTGCCTGACAGTTCTTAAAATCTTCAACCTATTAAATATATCTGGAATATATTTGGTATATTGTTTATGCAGGAGTAGTTGATTCTGGAGCTGAAGCAGCTGTGTGGCTTTACAGGGATGTTTAGTCTTAGTGGAGTAGAGGAATAGTGTGAGTTTTGACTACTTTTTTATTTCTTTCAACCCAGGAAAACTGAGCTGTATCCTGGCTTTTAAATACAGATATCAAAAGCTCCTATTCTTAAAATAGCTAAAATATGAGAAATTCTGTCTAAAATCTTTTCATAGAGAAGAGATCCAGTAACTAAGGAAAATAGAGATTTGCTAAAGGTAGTCTGAAAGAGGTTTTTCATACAATTTTTTCCTTTAAAAAAATCTGACAAAATCTAACCAGAACAAATGTCTTTTCTAGGTTCCCTCTGCAGCTGGAAAATGGGCAGGCCATGGAGTGCACAGTAGCTCAGTATTTTAAGCAGAAATACAGTCTGCAGCTGAAATATCCTCACCTGCCCTGTCTCCAAGTGGGACAGGAGCAGAAACACACCTACCTGCCACTGGAGGTAAGGATCTGTGTCCTGCACTGTGGGGTGTCCTCTGTTCAGTGGTGTCACAGCACCTCTTCCTGCTCCTGTGCAGGTGTGTAACATCGTGGCTGGCCAGAGGTGCATCAAGAAGCTCACAGACAATCAGACCTCGACCATGATAAAAGCAACAGCCAGGTCTGCTCCAGACAGGCAGGAGGAGATCAGCAGACTGGTGAGTACTTTTCCAGCTGCATAGTCTGTGTTTGTCACTTCTCATGGCTTTTCCAGAGCATTGGAGAAGGTGATGTTGAGCAGCACGACCAAGGGAGAAGTTAAAAAATCTGTCTTGGTTGAAACAAATCCTTCTAAACAGAAAGGCTGTTGATGGCATAGAGGGCAGAGTCACCTGAAGCTTTAGTGTAGTGACATTAGTGCTTGTCTTGTCCCCAGGTGAAGAGTAACAGTATGGTTGGTGGGCCTGATCCGTATCTGAAGGAGTTTGGAATTGTTGTCCATAACGAAATGACAGAGCTGACAGGCAGAGTTCTGCCAGCCCCAATGCTGCAGTATGGAGGCAGGGTGAGTTTCCATGTTTTGTAAAACTCCTTATCCTGAGGTTATTGAAATTCATGAGGTGTTTTGTGTATCTTCTCATGAGGCTTCCCCTGGTGGGCTGCATTCAAAATGGAGCAGCACTTGATTTCTAATTTGCCTTTGTTTTTTACCTAGAACAAGACTGTGGCCACACCAAACCAAGGCGTGTGGGACATGAGAGGGAAACAGTTCTATGCTGGCATTGAGATTAAAGTTTGGGCTGTTGCCTGTTTTGCTCCTCAAAAACAATGCAGGGAAGACTTGCTGAAGTAAGTATTTTTCTATTTATTCAAGTTTCTATTTCAAGGTGTATTTTTCTCATGTTTCTGAAAGGTGTGATGTGTGGTATATACTGATTTTCCCCTGCCCTTCAAATTAGTCTACAGAATCCTAAAGAGAGAGATTCTGTGAACCACTGATTGGTAAAAATCATGGTTGCAATAATGCTCAGATAAATTAGGTGGATAAGTAAAAATATACCAGAGCATCAGTATTAGTTTGGGAGTCTGCCTCAGGATGTTCATCTCAAATGTCTGTTTCTGTTAGGCTTGTAAAATTACAGAATCTGATGACCTTCCTCAGAGAGGATTAGAGTCGTATTAGTGAGTTCCTGATGGGGATAGAATTGCTAAAAAATAATTACAGTAGTGCTGAGAAATAGCAGAAACAGCACAGATCTGGTTGATAAAACTGAGGAGTGAACCATAGTGAAAAAGCCGGAACAAATCCACTTCCATTTCAGGAGTTTCACAGACCAGCTGCGCAAGATCTCCAAGGACGCCGGGATGCCCATCCAGGGCCAGCCCTGCTTCTGCAAGTATGCCCAGGGTGCAGACAGCGTGGAGCCCATGTTCAAACACTTAAAGCTGACTTATGTTGGCCTGCAGCTCATCGTGGTGATTCTGCCTGGGAAGACACCTGTGTATGGTATGGAGAAGGGGCTGTAAAGTGATCAGGAGTTGTACTGCAAGTGGGTGGCAGGAAGGAGGCAGAGAAGGCAATGGGTTCTCTTTAAAAGGGTGTTTGGGAGCTGGTTTGTCAGGCCTGGTTGGAGAAGTTGTGTATTACCAAATAGCAAGCTGAACCTTTGTCAGTGAAGTTTCAAAGAGCAAGCAGGAACCACTTCCTTATTTTCTGTCACAGCTGAAGTCAAGCGGGTCGGAGATACTCTTCTAGGCATGGCCACACAGTGTGTTCAGGTAAAGAACGTGGTCAAAACCTCACCACAAACACTGTCCAACCTGTGTCTGAAGATCAATGCCAAGCTTGGAGGAATCAACAATGTGCTGGTACCTCATCAAAGGTGAGATTCAAAAAGCTCTTTGTAATGCCTGCATTGTCAAGGAAAATTGTGTTGTTTTGTTGTACTTGCTAAAATGATACTTTTCAAAATAAAACACGCTTTAGAAATTCCCACAGTCTGAAGTGGACAGTGGAGGATATGTCTGCGTTTGGAGTGTTCCCAGTAAGCCCTGAGCCAAGGGGAGTCAGAGTCATCCAGCAGTCAGAGCCACTAAACTCACCAAGGTTTTTTTCCTGTCTCTTTCCTGCCTTTGGATTCACTCAATGTACCTTTTCCTCTTGCAACTTTCAAAAGCATCCTGTGTTTGCGTCCAAATTGAAAGAGAAGGAGCGAGGAGGAGTGTCTTGGAATCAGTGTTTGTAACTTGGTCTGCCTTTGATCCTGTCCTTGTCACTTTCTGTTCTTTCTGGACTGTAAGTGCTGGAGGCTGAGAATTTTGCCCTTAAAGACTCTCACAGGTTTTAGTTCTATTCAGTGCTTTGGATGCATCTTCCTCAGCTGTAATTTTTTTTTTTTGTTCCTGGCCCTCTTTCTTTTTGCTGTTATTTATTATTATGAGTTGGTAAGATGCCACCTCTCGTCTCAAGTCAGGATGAGGAAATTGGGGCTGTTTAGCCTGGGGAATAGAAGGTTGTTTGAAAACCTCACAGCAACTTCCAGTATCTGAAGGGGCTGAAAAGGAGGCTGCAGAGAGACTGTAGTAATGGCTTCAAACTGAAAGAGAGTATATCTAGATTAGGAAGAAATTGTTCCCTGTGAGGGTGGGGAGGCCCTGGCACAGGCTGCCCAGAGAAGCTGTGGCTGCCCCATCCTTGGATGGTGTTCAAGGCCAAGTTGGACAGGGCTTGGAGCAACCTGGGCTAGGTGGAAGGTGTCCTTGCCCAGGGCAGGGGGTGGAACTGGCTTTAAGGTCTTTTCCAACCCAAACCCTTCTGAAATCCTGTGATTCTAACTAATAAACCTTACTCTTACCAACCAGGCCCTCGGTGTTCCAGCAGCCAGTGATCTTTTTGGGGGCAGATGTGACTCACCCCCCGGCCGGGGACGGGAAGAAGCCGTCCATCGCGGCCGTGGTGGGCAGCATGGACGGGCACCCCAGCCGCTACTGCGCCACCGTGCGCGTGCAGACCTCGCGCCAGGAGACCTCCCAGGAGCTGCTCTACAGCCAGGAGGTGATCCAGGACCTGACCAACATGGTGAGGGAGCTCTTGATCCAGTTCTACAAATCCACTCGTTTCAAGCCCACGAGGATCATTTACTACAGAGGGGGAGTGTCGGAAGGACAGATGAAACAGGTATTGTCTGGTAATTTTTTGTTGTTTATGAAAAGGGTTTGATATATAGTTATGTGGATTATAAGGGATTGGCCCTTGTAAAAATATATTTATTTATGTGGATTATCATAGAATCACAGAATCACCAGGTTGGAAGAGACCTCCAAGATCATTGAGTCCAACCCAGCCCTAACACCTCAACTAAACCCTGGCACCAAGTGCCACATCCAATCTTTCTTTAAACACATCCAGGGATGGTGACCCCACCACCTTCCTGGGCAGGCCATTCCAATACTTTATCGCTCTTTCTGTAAAAAACCTTTTCCTAATATCCAACCTATATTTCCCTTAGCACAGCTTAAGACCATGTCCTCTCGCTCTGTCAGTTGCTTGAGAATTATTATTTTTGTTATTGGAAAAATTAAGTTTCCTTGAATTGTCTTGGGCAAGCACAATATCCATTTTCCAATCTGATCATGTCTCTTACGATGTGGCATTTGTACACAGGTAAAAAAATTAATCAAATGCCTACTGAACTCATCACATAATAGTTAAATCTTCTGCTTGTAGGTAGCTTGGCCAGAGCTGATCGCCATCCGGAAGGCCTGCATTAGTTTGGAAGAAGATTATAGACCTGGAATAACCTACATTGTTGTGCAGAAAAGGCATCACACCAGGCTGTTCTGTGCTGACAAAACTGAAAGGGCAAGTACTGACTCCATGAGGGGGAGGTGGTGGCACAGGAAAGTGGGATTGTTTGGTTCTGTGGGGTGGGATCCATCTTGCCCTCTAAAGCTGTAAAGCAGCAGCAGTACTGGGTGGTAACAGGCTTTCTGTACCAAAATAACCAGTTCCTCCCTTTTTTATTGCTCTGCATCAGATGGAACAGCTTGTTCCCCCTTTTGGAATAGGTGTGCTCAGTTCCCAGTATTTGTGTACCTGGAGATGTATCCTGGGTTTTTATAGTCCAGGATTCCTGATGATGAGCTAGCCTGGCTGTTCACTCTGTTCCCTGTTCTGTCTCCAGGTGCATCTAAGATGTGCTTGTAGCACAAATCTACAGGCCAGCTGAGGAACCTTCTTTAGGGAAGCACTTGATCTGAGGTTTGCTTAAAAACCCAGATCTCTGCGGTGTGAGAGCAAACAAGGATACAGAATAAATTTATCTCAGGAACCTGCATTTTCAGATCCTGAATTACTTGTGTAGGCTTTATCCCACTCTGCAGTTCTAATGGTGCTGGCAAGGGTTTTATTTTCTTCTGATGACACACCAGCTGGATTTGGTGAAGTTTCTAAAAATGAATTCACAGAGAACATTTTCACTCTTCCTGTGTAAACGACCTTAATATTTTTTCACCTTTTCGAGCAGTAAATTCTCCAGCAGCTTTCAATAGAGCCTACATTTGAAAGCCTTTTGGGGTCACTTCTAAAAAAGCCCATGGACTAATAATAAAACTTTCTCACTAGGTGGGCAAAAGTGGCAACGTACCAGCAGGCACTACTGTGGACAGCACCATCACACATCCCTCTGAATTTGACTTTTACCTCTGTAGCCATGCAGGAATTCAGGTAATGTCAGCTCTGCTTTGCTCAGGCTGTGCAATCCTTGTAGTTGTCCCCATGGGAAATGTCACTTCTGTTTGTCACTTGGCAGACTCAGAGCGTCTCGGTGCCTGCTTGGCACTGACTCCTCAGTGCCTGCTGGAAGGTGCAGCCTGCAGGTACCACCTCTGTCCTTGCTGTTGCTCTCCAGCTGACTGCTCACCTGTTCTCTGCAGGGAACCAGCCGTCCCTCTCACTACCAGGTGTTGTGGGATGACAACTGCTTCACAGCAGACGAGCTGCAGCTGCTGACGTACCAGCTGTGCCACACCTACGTGCGCTGCACCCGCTCCGTCTCCATCCCCGCGCCCGCCTACTACGCCAGGCTGGTGGCGTTCCGGGCCAGGTACCATCTTGTGGACAAGGATCACGACAGGTAAGGAATGGCCTTGTCATCCTGGTAAGCGAGTAGTGAAGCTGAGCTGTGCTGCTTGGCCCAGTTGTTCATGGGTGTGTGTCTGCTCACAGCGCTGAGGGCAGCCACGTGTCGGGGCAGAGCAATGGCCGCGATCCGCAGGCGCTGGCCAAGGCCGTGCAGATCCACCACGACACCCAGCACACCATGTATTTTGCTTGAGAGCACCTGGGAAGATGAGGCAAAACTACAACCCATGCAGTCCTGAAGTGTTTGGAAGCCTCCTGCTCTATCCAGGGCC
Organism: Cettia cetti; assembly: GCA_013401135.1. Lineage (NCBI taxonomy): Eukaryota > Metazoa > Chordata > Aves > Passeriformes > Sylviidae > Cettia > Cettia cetti. The sequence goes on along the minus strand of VZUI01037251.1, from coordinate 4,832 downwards.
GGGGGATTTCGGACTGCCCACTACCAGCAGCTCCGGACAGTCGCACTGAATCTGTTCTTCACTGCAACGTCTGATGCACCAACACAATTGAGCCATTTGTTTCATTGTTTTCTGTACTAGAAATCCATAGACTTGTCTTTTCTGATGCATTGGACTGAATTTTTACCTCAAAGCGCAAAGGCCGATCATCCTGAAATTTTTCAAGGACTTGGCACGAAAGGTTTCTATCAAATCTTTTGCTAGCTGTGGTTTTTCAGTTCTCCTCATCCCATGAGCTGACGGTGACTGCTGCTCTGTCTCCGTGCCCTGCTTCGTGAGTATGATGTGATGGCAAAATGTTTTATCCAGCTCGCTGTAATCCTTCTGTCGTGTGGGGCCATAGATTTTTTAATGGAGATTTTAGACTTCACTACTGTAAATGCCTTTTAACAAACATAACTTTCACAGGTATTGCAGTTTTTTGTCAGTTTTACTAATTATCTTTTTAATCTCTGCAGACTTGGGCTGCAAAGCAATTGCACTATACTGCGAGTTAATAGGTGGTTCTTGTTCTGTGAATGTGTAATATAACCAATAGTGATGCCTGTCAGTAGATTTTAATGATAATGGTTATAAATAATACTGCCATGGTATCGTAACAAGTACTGAACCATCATTTCCCCCCTCTAAAAATGATAAAACAAAAAAAAAAAAATTTAGCTTTTAGGTATTTTGCAAACTTTTACAAAAGTGCCCACTTTATGCTGCTGTGTGGTTTGATAAATCTAAGTGATTTTAAAACTTTTTTCTCATAGAAGGTTTAACTTTGGCAATAAATCTTTGTTTTTTAAGCCCCCCCAAACAGTGTAATTTTCTAGCTGAGGATTGTGCATGAGTTTAACCAACATTCTCGTGTCGTTTTCTGAACACACAATTTGGCAGTTTCTGAAACAAATTAGAAAAGACGCATTTCCATGCTTTTTTTAAGAATTATTTTTAACTGTTTTATATTCACTGTTGGTGTCCTGTCTACAACATTTTTTATAAGCTTGGAAACTGGGTGTTCCGTGTAGGAAAGGCCAACGTGTGCAGTTGAAATGTATTGTGTGACAGGCAACCTGAGGACTTGTACCAGCATTTTGAACTGTTCTTTTTCCTGGGAATCTGGGTTGCCCACACAACTGCATTTACAGCATGTTGAACCCGTGTGAGTCTCAAATGCTGATTCTGTCCCAGCCTAGAAATTAGGGTTTTTAACCTGCTTGGCTTTTTTCAGCTGCAACCTGTAATCCAGAACAGGGACCTAGTTTCCCTGGTATTCCTGTAATCCATGAACGTAGTAATTTAAGACTAGATTCCTTACTGTATACCTGAGTTAGTGCAGATTAAAGCTTATTCCTAAACTGAGGAGGAGTTTGAGAAGCCCAAGGATTGCACTGTGGTCTCTGATACTCGTGTGGGGTTTGCTGCTAAGTTGTCTGCTGTCCCAAAGCTTAGGAACCAGCCCCCTCCAAATTTCAGCAATAGGAAATGCTGTTTCCTTCAGTCTTTAAGCTTGTAAATAAATGAAAGTTTACATTTCTAAATGCTGTTGTTTTCAGTTGTACCAGAGTACACTGAACATCTTCAAACAGTTTTATAACCTCCTTGCCAGTAGTATGTCTCATAAATTAAGTTTAACCTCTTTTCATTTCTGTTGAAAATGGGACTGAAGTGAACCCTGCTTCTGGCACGTGCCAGGACAGGTTTAGATTGAAAAAAAACAAAAAGATTCTTTTAAGTTTTTTAACTTTTTTTTTAAAGAATACCTCACTTGTGTAATAAAATCAGGACATGTGGGTGGGAGACTGACCGCTGCTTTTCTCAGTACTCGTTCAGGGAGAAGACACAAAACCCCTTTTTAGAGTGAACTCTGACTGACCCAACACACACGGAGAACTTTGGCACCTTGAAAAGCACCTGAGCACCTGTTGGAGGTGGTAGGATCCAAGATCCCTGATTTGAGTTTGTGCACTAGGAATGGGGCTGGTTTAACAAGGGTGCATAAAAAATGAACTTTATCACCAATTAGTTGTCCAGTGCCAAGCACTCCTGGTTGAGACTGAGGGAAGGGAGAGCCTCTCCTCGGTTTGCCTGTGACTGGATATTTGACCTCAGACCAGGTGGAGCAACAGCCCCTGGTGAGCCCTGGGCCGGCACCCGAGCGGGGCTGGTGTGAGCCCACCCCGGGCACAGGGCTGGAGTTTTTGGGGGAAAAGCACTGAAGTTCAGGATCCAAGTTGCAGCAGTGCTGCCCTAGGCAGGTCTGAGCCCAAGTCTGGAGGACTTGAGGACCTGGGTGAGCCCTGTGGGCCTGAGTGACTTGTTCTGCATGTGTCAATCAATGGGAAGATGTGCATTCTGTAGCTGTAGTTTTAGGGTGTTTTGATTTTTTTTGGTTTTTGGGGTTTTTTTATAAATAAAGCCTGTTGGCCACTGTTTAGCTCTGTGGTGTGAAAGATTTTAAATGTAGCAAAGTTCAAAGAGTTGGGGAAGGGGGTGGTTGATATATATATATAAAAAATATATAAAAAAAAGGGGGGGAGGGGGCAGAAATCCCATTTTCCACCCGGTTCTGCTTGCTTTGTCCCTGCTGAGTTCTGAACAAGCTCTGGCAATCCCTAGTTAGCCTGTCTCCACCAGTCTGGCTCTTGCATTGCTGTGAGTACCCAGGGCCATGCCCGGAGCTCCATCCGAAGGGCGCAGGGGTCGGTGCAGAGGGTGTCCCGTGCCCACCCTCCTGTGCCCACCCTCCTGTGCCCACCCTCCTGTGCCCGGCCCTTGGGATGGGGAAGGGCCCTGGTTCAGAGCTGGCGTCTGACACCCCCGAGCCCTTTGTGGATGTGCTGTAGGAGTTTTCTTGCTCAATAGCGAGGGAGTGACTCTGCTTTCATTTTCAGAAGGCAGGGCCAGAGGGCATTGGATCCATCCCGATCCTGATCAACCGCGAGGCTCTTTCCCTGTGCACTGGAGGAAAGAGCTTGCACTAAATATCACTTACAGATTTTCTTAGACCTTGCTATTGACATTTTCATATTTCTATGTCTAGAGGCTGCAACTTCAATGTAAAATGTTTGCATTTGTTCAGTTTGACTTCTGATGTAATTTTTTGGTTTCTATATTGTTAGACTTGTAATGTTTCAAATGGTATTTTATTAACTTTGGACTGGATGTATGTCTCTAGCAATACGAGGTACTTTCTAAACTGTCCTGGGGCTCACAGCCCTGTGTCGAGATAAGATGCTGGTCGTGTACAATTGCAATGTATTTTTTTTTTTTAGCCTGCAGGGATATTTTGTGTTCATGTGTCCAAAAATAATAATAATAAAAAAAGATTGGCATTCTCGTGCCAAATGTTCTGTTTTTCCTTTTTGCTGTCCAATAAATGCAATGTACAGAGTGAGCAACCAATACTGTTGCTTGTAAACAAATGTCTTAAACTATTTAACTTTTAATTAAAACTTGTACACAATGTGTCACCTGTGGAACTCATTACCACAACATAGCTATTTCTGTTGCATTAAGATTTAGCAAGTTAAAGAAATTTATATGGGTGACATCTCTCAAGATCCTAAAGGAAGCTGAAATTTCAAACCCCAGGGGCAGGGTTCGTAATGGGCCTGTTTTTATAAAGTTTGGGAAATTACAGAGAAAATTTGGTGTTCATGGATGGTACCTGCCTAGAGAGGGGATTCTATATCAGAGATGCAGTGAGTAAATACAAGAGCTGTTGGCACCTTCATCCTCTCTATGTGAGGTGAGGGTTTGTCTCCTCAGACAGCTGCACTGCACTATAAATACTGCAGAAAGGACAGGAAAAGCTTTTGGAGGAGGCCAGAGTGTGGGAGCTGTGACTGAAACCGGGGCAGGATTGTCAGAATGCCCAGCACCTTCTGCAGCCCCGTGTTAGGTGTCAGTTCTGTTTGCAGGGCACAGCCTGGGGCTTTGGCACTGAGGCTGCTCGGCCTCACGGAAACCTGAGGAGCTCAAGCCCCAAGGTTTGCTCATCCTGGTGTCTTCCAAACACGATGTAAAGAGCTCTTGACCAAACTCAGGAACCCAGGACTGAGTGATGCGCGGGTGCCACAGCCTTGCTGCCTGTGCAGCTCTGACTCCAAAATCCCAGCTGGGTTGTGCTCCAGCCGCTCCCTCGGGACGGCAGGAGGTGCTGCTCACACTTTGGGAGAACAGCACGAAGCAGGAATGCTTTGACAGCCTGAATTCCTGCGGCTTTTCCACCGTTTCCTGGAACGGCCCAGCCAGGAACGCACACCTGGGCGCGTTGTGGGAATGATGCTCCTGGGGTTTATGATGTTATTGACAAACTCAAGGCACGGGCTCGGGATTTGCGCTTCCTGGGAAGGACAGGTCTGGGAGGCGGTGGGAAACGGGATGTTAAAGGGACGCTCTGCCCGGTTCTGTGGATTTAGATGGAGCAGGGCCACGGGGAATTCCTGCCCGGCGAGACTCAGGGCACTTCAGGAGTGACCGTACAGCGGCCGATACAAGAACTGGAGTTTCCTCCTCGGCCCGGCCGCAGAAAATGCATAAAAAAACCCCCCAAACAAACAACAAAACAACAACAAATAAACACAACAGAAAACAAAACAAAAAAAAGGCCACCAAAAAAAATATTTGTGGCAATGGCGTAACGGGATGCCCGGGCGCCGGCGGGCGGGCAGCGCTGTGCCGCTGCCCGGCTGCAGCGAGGTCCCCGCTGGGCACCCGCCGCTGCCCCGAGCGGACACCGCGGTCCCCCCGGGTCCCCCCGGTCCCCGCGGGCCCCAAGATGGGGGGGGGGGCGGCGGGAGCCG
>VZUI01037249.1:0-18128 GCA_013401135.1 Cettia cetti | reverse complement strand
GCCCCTTTCCCAGCTCCCTCAGGGCTTCTCCAGCCCCTTCTGCTGCTGCTCCAGCCCTTCCCCAGCTCCATTCCCATCTCCAGCCCCTCAGTGGCTCTGGGGCCGTGACCCAGCACTGGAGGGGCCTCAGCAGAGCCAGCACAGGGGGACAATCCCTGTCCCCATGGCTGGGACAGCCCAGGTGCCATCCTGGGCACACCTGGGCACACCCCCAGGGCTTTCCCAGCTTTCCAGCCCCTCTTCCCCCAACCTGGAGCATTCCAGGGTGTTGTTTTGACCCAAATACAGGACCCAACACTTGTTGAACTCAAAGCCCTGATTGATTTTCCATCCCCTCCAACCCTCCTCCATCTTCCCTTGAATCCCCTGAGCTGGGAGCCATCCCTGCCTGCCTTGCAGTCCAGGTGAGGGGTGTGGGCACAGCCTGGGCCCTCCCTGGTGCCAGCCAGCCCCGGGATTCCCCGGGGTTGTGGCTCCAGGGGTTCCTGGGAAGGGCAGCTCCATCCCAGCCGGGAGCACTGAGCTGTCTGTGTGCCGCAGGCTGAGTCACCGCTGCTTCCCCGAGCATTTCAGGGATGATTGAGTGTGGGCAGGCCCAGCCCACTCTGACAGCAGCTCCGTTAAGGGTTTTTTGGTTTTTTTTTAACAAAGTTTTTAAATTTTTGCTCTTGCTTTGACATCTTTTTTCTTTGAGGAATTAATTTCTCCCGAGCTGAGTTTAGAAACAAAATCCACTTTGTTTGGGGAGGTGTTATCCTGGAAGCTGACCTCTCTTGGGGAGGCTTCAGGCAGGAAATTCCCTGAGGAAATGGGATCTTGTGCTTCCCTGTGTTCAAAGGACCAGGAGCTTTCAGCCCAATCCTGTTGGGATTTGACTCTGGATGGGCAAAAAGTGGGGAGCATGGAAAAAGAAGATCCAGAATTTGGGAAATGTTGAGGTGTTTGTGTCCTGCCTCTGTGACTGGCTTGGTTTCTCCAGCCTTAACCTGCTCTCTCCATTTAAATATGTCTGTGTCCCAAATTCTTGGGGTTTTCTTTTCCCAGCTCTCCCCCAGCTTGGCTTCAGACAGGGAATGGAATTTATGGAAGCATTTGTTCTCCTTGGCACTGCCTGGATGCACATGAACCCCTCACCCTGAGGGTGTTCAAGGCACGATCCTGACAGCACAGAGCTTCCCAGAACAAGAAAAAATCCTAAATTCCCACTGGGATGTGACTGGGAGGGTTCAGCAGAATTTGCTGGGCTCCTGAGAGCAACTCCCTTTTACCAGAGAATTTTGGAATCTCAGGATGTTTTGGCTTGGGAGGGACCTTAAAACTCATTCCAGCCTTATGGGTATTCCCAACTTCTGAGCAGTCTGGGCATGGATTCTGGATTTGCAGGAGTCTTGTCTTGCCACTAGTGGGAGCGTTGGGAGCTTCTCTTCCATCTCCTCACTGACCAGCAGCTTTTTTGGGACTTTTGGTGTCCTGTCAAAGTCTCCTCACAGTAGCTGCTGCCGTGTCTTCCCTATATTTATTTTCATGTTTTTTGGGAAAACTCAGAAATATTTATAGAAAGCCTCTTAAGCCCAGAGTTATTAGGTTTTTAATGACCTAACCATGATACAATTTTATTTTCCCTTTTAAAAACTAGCTCTGTATCTTCTTATTAGTGGCAGTTTCCCATCTCACAAGCCCTTGGGAAGCCAGGATTGTTGCTCACGAGGAAGCAGGGAAAAATCCGTGTCTTTCTGGAGCTATTTTTGAAGCTGAGAGAGGAGGGGAGAACGCAGCCATCTGGCAAAGTATTCCTGCAAAACCTGGAAAACCCATTTTTTTTCCTTTAGAGCATCCCAGTGGCAAACTGGGATAAAGGGGCTGTACCTTTGACTGAGGCTAATTAATAATTAATAGAGAATGGGAAGTGTTTGATACAGGTGGAAGGAGCTGGTAATGATCTTCCCACATCCTTTCTGTGATCTTAACTCCCACCACGAAAATACAGGTGACACCTACACTGTTCAGAGAGTTGGATATTTTAGGGTAGCACAAAGTTGGGCTGGTTTGGGGTTTTTTTAGGATGCAGGAAGGGTGATGGAATCCTGAGACAAGTTTTCCGCTTGTTGCCTGACAGGGAGTTTGTTTGTGTGATGATATTTGAAAGTTTTGATAGCTGTTTATATATTTCTGTACATTATCTATATTTAGATATATAATTTGGGGTAGCTGGCAGCTGGATTTGGGGTGGTATCCACCTCCACCCTTCCTCCTGCTGGGGCTCAGTTTTTGACACTCTGCCTCCTTGCAGGGCTCTGATCCAGGACAGCATCCAGCCAGGAATGCTGCTGCTGTGTTAACAATAATTGGGTTAATTTCCCAATTAAAAGGGAATGTCAACACCTGTGCTGGGCTGGGGGTGTGGAGTGATCCCAGGCTGCTGGCACCCCTCGTGCTCTCATTCCTGCCACCCCTCTCCTTGCCTCCATTCCTCTGGAGCAGCGCATTTCTATTTTTAAATCTTGCTGGGCTCTGTATTGCGGCATTTCTCTTCCTGAATTATTTATCAGGGATTGGAGCTGAATGGAGCGTGCTACGTTTTCGCTGCTCGCTGCTGCCCACGTGTCTGTCTTGAGCCATTGACAGATTTGGTTCATGTCAAACCATGCCAGGCCCAGCTTGGAGAGGGGCTGGAGGGGTCAAGGGGTCTCAGGCCAGGCCTGGGCCCCCTGGATCTGCAGGTGTTTGATGCTGGGACAGGCAGGGGGGGAGTGGTTGCTATGATAATGAATCCACAGCTGAGCCAGGTTTGAATGGAAAGGCCCTTTTTAAAATAGAAAGTGGAATTAAAATTTCTTTGTGCTGCCTGGAGAAGGCTTCCAGCCCGGGAAGCGTCACCTGGGCGCACGTGCCGAGGAATACACGGAGTCAGAGCGTGGGCATGGAGGACTTGGGAAGGTCCTTGTGGTTCTGTGGTGTCTGTCCAAGTGTTCTGTGTCCTCTCTGGTACCTGGCAGCACCTGATGTTGAGTCACAGCAGGCAGCCTCTCCATTCCAGCTCCTCCCTGCAGTCTGTGTGCTCCTCTTGTCCTTGGAAGCAGATGCTGTCTGGAGGGAGCATGGTTCTACCTGTGCATCCCAGAGATTCATGCTGGGAATGGCAGCAGAGGCTGTCTGGAGCATGGTTCTACCTGTGCATCCCAGAGATTCATGCTGGGAATGGCAGCAGAGGCTGTCTGGAGCATGGTTCTACCTGTGCATCCCAGAGATTCATGCTGGGAATGGCAGCAGAGGCTGTCTGGAGCATGGTTCTACCTGTGCATCCCAGAGATTCATGCTGGGAATGGCAGCAGAGGCTGTCTGGAGCATGGTTCTACCTGTGCATCCCAGAGATTCATGCTGGGAATGGCAGCAGAGGCTGTCTGGAGCATGGTTCTACCTGTGCATCCCAGAGATTATTGCTGGCAATGGCAGCTGCTGGATCCTGAGCAAGGTCAGGTCCATCCCAAAGAACAGCTGAGATCCAGCTCCTTGAGGATTTCCTCTCCCTGTTCCCGTGGTGCTGTGGGGGCTCACCTGAGACGTGAGGCTGTCCCAGATTTGGGGCTTTCCCTCTTTTCCAAGGGGGCAGGGAGTTCTCTGCTCTGGGTGGGTACATGGAATTAAAAGCTCTTCTCCCTTTCCAGCCACTGTCTGTCTCTGGGAGATCCCAGTCCTGGCTGCTGGTGGGGACCTGCACCAGTGCCACCCCACTGCTTTAGTGTCACAATTCCTGACTTTTCCCTCTTCCAGTGGAATTTATCCACTTGCTAATTGCCACATTTCCTCTCCATGGGAGCTGGGCTTGCAGACAGAGCCTGGGCTCATCCATACGTGTCTGCCAGGGAAGGAGGGAACGTCTCCTTGCTTTTCCCTTTGTTTCCTGCTGGCTGTGACTGCTGGCCTCTGGCAGCTTCCCTGCCAGCTGGGAGCACCAGCAGTACCTGCAACTGCTGCATCTTCCCCGTCCTCGCTTTCCCTGACCCACTTTCACCGTGTGGCTGCAATTCCAGAGCTGAGGCCTCTCACTTTGGGAGGCAGGAACTGCTCCGTGGGGCTTTGTCCACACTGCTGGGGCTGATTCTCTCTTCATCCTCGTCCTCCTTCCACCCAGGATTTGCTGTCTCCCACGCAGGAGAGGGGTGCAGCTCAGGAAATCCTCTTGCACACACCGTGCTCCGTGAGGATGAAACGCTGCCGGCTCGCAGTGATGGACAGGGATTTTGGGAAGAGCTGGATGAGCCTCCAGGAGGCTGCACCTGTGCTGTCTGGGGCAGGTGCTCATGTCCTGGGGCTGGAGGCTTTCACATTCCAAAATCTGCTGATCCACCTGCCCAAAAGTCAGAGATCAGGTCTGCAGGCTCTCACTGAGCTCTTTTCTTCCTCCTTTGACTACAGACAGCTGGGCCTCGACAGAGGGTCTGAAGCTGATGTGACATTCTTTGGAAACAGGGAGATGTGGAAGAAGGGGAGGGCAGCATTCCATATTTTCTCCTTGTACAGCCACTGCAGGGCTCCAGCACCCATCCTTCATGATCCTGAGGCTGCCTCTGATCACAGGATGCTCCTTAGCTAAATAAAGCTGTGGTTTCACTGGGTTTGGGAGAATTTGAAGGCTCTGTGTGGAGCAGTGATCCTTGCCCTGGGAATGCTTCCTCTGCCTCTTTCTGTCACTTCTTCACTTGGAAAAAAATCTCCTGGAGTTGCTTCAGAGCTCAGAACTTGAGGCTTCACACTCCAGGGGCCTATTCCTGGGTGCCAAGAATCACCAACCCCCAAAGAGATGGATTAAGAGGGTGGTAAAAGCTGGTGCTGAGCTGTTGGGCTGCCACAGGGAGCCACTCTGAGCACGCACTGCTGCTGGCCACAGCTCCAGCCCAGCTCCTGCTGAGCAACCCGGGGCTGCTGCTGCTGCAGTCGCTGCCTCTGGAGCTCCTGTGCAGCAGCAGAACCTGATCTGAGCTGAGGCCCCTCCTGCTCCTTAGGCTGAGCTCAGCTGAAGCCCCTCATCCTCCTCACCCTGCTCAGACAGTGATGCCTATTTTTCAAAGAGCCTGTGGGGTCATGGTTTGGTTTTCCTGTCCAGGTACCTTCATTGTAAAAATTCTTGAGAGAATTATGAGGAAAAGAACTTAAAATGGCAGACAAAAGAGGAACTTGGATCTTTTGGATCTGTCTTCCTTGCACCTTCTGATTGGGAAAATTCGTGCAACATCCCTGGAGCCTTTGCATTCCAAGGTGTGGATTAATCAAGACCTTTGATTAACAACGCTGCATAGCATTGGAGTGACTTTTGTCTTCTTATCTCTCATAATTCCTTTCTCTCCCATTTTCCATCCATGGGAGAGATGGAGAGGAGACTTCATGGCAGCCTCTGTGCCTGCAGAATCCCCAGGTCTGGGGTAGAAAACCCTTTTCTGGGGAAAATTTAAACAAGTGAAAGGTTTCAAACTTCTCTGTGGCCGTTTGCTTTTCTTGTTTTCTGTCTCTCCATATTTAATCACCAATAAATGAGCAAGAAAAAGAAAGAACTGAATTGAAATGAAGCCATTAACAAAGCAACCTCTCTGAAAAGTTGTGGCAGCAGTGACAGGAGCAGAGCAGGGCTGGCTGTCACCTACCTGGGCAGGTGTGAGGTGTTTTCCATGCATGTGAACCCTTCTGGAGGCTGCTGATGCTTTGGGCAGTATCTGCTATCCCTTTTTTTTTGTATGAAATCATGGAATGTTCTGAGTTGGAAGGGATCCTGAAGGATCATTGGTCTCAACTCGTGGCCCTCCACAGACCCCTCAACAATTCCACCCTGTGCATCCCTGGGAGCAGTGTCCAAAGGCTCCTGGAGCTCTGGCAGCTTCAGGGCTGTGCCCATTCCCTGGGGAGCCTGGGCAGTGCCTGAACCCTCTGGGAGAAGAACCTTTTCCTGATCTCCAACCTGACACAGCTCCAGCCATTCCCTGGGGTCCTGGCCCTGCTCACAGGGAGCAGAAATTGGAGCTGCCCCCCAGGAGTCTCCCCTCAGCCTCCTCCAGCTGAACAAGCCAAGTGCCTTCAGCTGCCCCTTGTGTGACCCCTCCAGACCTTTCCCCATTCCTGTGTCCCTCCTTTCAGCTCCCTCCAGTATCTTCAGACCTTTTCCATGTTGTGGTGGCCAGGCTGCCCCCAGGACTGGAGGTGAGGCAGAGTGGGAAGACAATCCCCTCCCTCTCTGTCCAGTGATGCTGGACCTGCTGCCCCCAGCACCTGGCGACCCTCCTGGCTGCAGGACACGCTGCAGCCTCAATCCAGCAGCACTCGCAGCTCCCTCCCCGCGTGGCCCCGGGGCCGGCAGGGCCGGATGCTGCTGCTGCGTCTTTAACGGCGCCTCGGGCTGCGCGGAGGCAGCTCCATTGAAGATTTGCGGGAGAGCAGGAGGGGGGTGTGGATGTGGCTATTGGCAGAGCCGTGCTGACATCCCTGGGAACAGCTGGGATCTGCTCCGCTGCCGAGCCGCTTGTCAGAGCCCCGAGCAGCCGCAAAGACCGCGAGCTTTTTTTTTATTTTTTTATTTTTTTATTTTTCGTTCGGGAGAGCTGGCGGGGGCTTCCCGCGAGCCAGATTCTCCTGGCAGAATTCCTCTTGAACTGGTCGTGGCCATGGAGTCTCCCTTGAAATCGGGAAACAGCTGACGTGCTCAGAGTGCAGAACCACCACGGTGAGTTTATTTTTAGAATGAGGTTTTAACTATTTGAGAAAAGAAAGATTGATCAGACTTTTGTTTTCCCCTCCCCGGTGCAAAATAGCAGCGTAAATGTGGGTGAATATTTCAGGGATGGGGAGCTGGCAGTGTCCCTCTCCCGTTGGGAAGTGCCAGAATTTCTGCTGCTGGATGGGGTTAATTGAAAATGGAGCTGGACTAAATGAATATGTGGCTCTGGGATCCCAGTCAGGACTTGGGAAGGTGAGATGAGCTCTCCTCTTCCTCCTTTTGTGCTGCTGGGGATGCACCTACGGAGAGAGGGAATCCCCGGTCGGCATCCTGTGCTCTGCCATGTCATTAAGGAGTTCCCCTGACAGCATCATGGAATCTCCTTGTGCTCCAAGCATCTGCAGCTTGCTCCTGAGTAGTTCCCGTTGTTTTGCAAAAGCAGAACCTTCCCAGCTCTTTTGTTGGGTTATTTTTTTATGGATTTACTTGTTTGGAGCTGGCTAGTTGATGGGGAATGTTGGCTACTCGGTTGGCTTCGTGCCATGTGACGTTTTCGGGGTGGCTTATGCAATTTGGTGTTCTGTAGGACGATGCTTGTGTTCACTGATACTTTATCCCCATTTTTAAATTAATTTAAACCCCTCACTGGGTTGGGTTTAGTGGGATCAGGAGGCTGGATTGACTTTTCCCCATCCTCACATGTTTATTGTCCAGTTTTGCCTAACACCCTGAAGTTATGCTCCCTTCATTCCAGATTCAGTGCTGGGAGCTGGGGGGTTTTTTGGGGATTGAGATGTGGTTATTTTATTTTGGGATCTCAGGATCTCTCTACCTGCTCCTCAGACTTCACACTCAATCCCAGCTTTTGCTGGCAGCCAACAAATAAAGTTGAGTTGTTTCTTTCAGTCATTATTTCCCTTTTTTTTTTTTTTTTTCCCTATGTTCAAATCCATTTCTGGGTCCCACCTAGAGACCACCCAGTGTCTGCCATGTGATGAGTGGCTCTGTGTCCTCTGCCAGCATGGGGAAAAGCAGGAGGAGGGATAGAGATAACATTCCTGCCTTGTGCCTTCCTCCTGTGGAGCGTTTCTGGGAGCTGGGATGCTTTGGGGCTGCTAAACAAAGTTTAGGGATGTGCTTTGCCAGCCAGGTCAGCTCGGGAAGGTGAGGGAATTCCTTGTTCCCTCATCCAGATTTTTAATGCTGCTTCTCCTGCCTGGCACAGGCTCAGCACAGGAGCAGGTGCCAGCAGGAGAAGAGTTTTCCATGTTTTTCCTGGTTGGTACCTCTGGTGCAGGTACCTCATTACAGATGGGCTCAGGTGGAAAGAATTCTACTTGTGGTTCTCTGAAAAAAAAAAAATAATCAGGAGCTGTCCCAGGGATTTCTGCTGAGCCATGGAGGGGTTAACAGAAATCCCTGCTCAGTGCTGTCCTTTTGCATCCTGACACTGTGGAAAGTAGGTGGATAATTCCTTGCTTGCTTTTCAGGAAACCCCTGTGGTGGACAGCCCTCATTAATTGTTGCTGGGAAACTGCTTTGACGTCACCCGAGCAGTTCCCTGCTCTTTGGATGAATACAGGAATAGCTGGTGATGAGGAAGTGGGAAGTGGTGTGAAATGGAGCAGGGAGCTCTGACAGGGGATTCTCATCCTGCATTTCTTTCCTCTCTCTCATAGTTCTGCCCAGGAACCCTCAGGAACTGTCCACAAAGCTTCAGTGCTGCACTGGGAGCAGCACTTCCTTCTGCAGGAAGCCCTTCGTTGATGAGCCTTCACTTTTTTAATGGATTTGGGGTTCTTTTGGTGTTGGCTTTGTGTTTTTTCCTCCCCCAGATTTTGGAAACCAGGGGTGAGAAGTTTATTGCTCAGCCTAAAGCAGCTCCCAAAAATCAATGAAAAAGAGAGCAGCAGGATCACTGTTTCCTTTCTTTCTAACATCACATCAGTAATGTTCTTTTTCCTACCTGAAGGGAGAGCAGGGCCCTTGATGCTGGGAGCTCCAGGCTTAGACAACTTGAAATTAAAACTGTTTAATCCCACTTTCCTTAGGGAAATGTTCCTTAGGACCTTTTAACTCCTGGGGTTTTGTGCAGTTGGTTCCTTTCTCCCACCTGTCAGTGTCTGGGAGACATGGCACAGGATAATTGTAGCAGGAATTCTCTGTGTTTGCTTTTCCACACGTGGAAATTAGATTTAAGCAAAAGTTTTCCCATCCAGGTCAGAATATTTAAGAGATTTTTGTGCCTAGAAGTGCTGAAGAGCAGCAGAGAACAGCTGGGGCTGTGGCTCAGGTGAGACCAGAGAGGGCTTGAAAGGGGAGGAAAGTGAAAGAAAGGATCTGAATGTGGAATCTGGCAAAGTTTGGGTGGGAAGGGACCTTAAAACTCATCTCATTCCACCCCCTTGCTCTGGAGAAACACCTCCCACTAAACCAGGTTGCTCCAACACTTGGACACTTCCAGGGATCCAAGGCAGCCCCAGATTCTCTGGGCACCCTGTGCCAGGGCCTCCCCACCCTCACAGGGAGGAATTTCTTCTTAAAAGAAGAAATATCAATGTTTATAAAACTTTTATCCACTTTTATGCCATTCCTGGGTATCACATGGAAATTATTTTGGCAGTCCTGGTCACACTCCTGGAATGGAGTGAGAACAAGTTGACAGCTCTCCTGAGTTTAGTCCTTGCCTTGATGATGATGAGGGAGGTAACAAAGTATTTTATTCCTCCTGAAATGATGTTGTGCTTTGAGATGTTTTCCACAAGGAAACCTCCCGATTCTCCAGAATTCACTTCGACTCACCTGCATTTCCTGTCTCCTTGTTCATATAAGGTTATTTCCCCTCTTTTCACCTGGAGTCAAACCCTTCCATCTGCATCATAATTTCAGAATTTGATGTCATGTGGGGGTGGAGATTAGGATTTAAAGCAATGACTAAGCACGGGGACTGTGCAGGCAGAGACGTCCGGCCTCCTGTGGGGAATCTCGCTGGCTTTTGTAAGAACTGTAAGGGAGGGAGGAATTCAATCCCTCTCCAGCTGATAATAAGGAAAAAGGAGAGAATTCAGGAGAGGTGGCTTTGGAGTTTGAGTGTTGCTGGTTTTGGGGTTTCTCACTGAACCAGGTGGGAGCAGGAGGGAGGGGAGCGAGCTCCAAAGGTTCTTTACCTGTCGGAATTCCAGCCGAGCCCTCAGACTTTTCCTGGGGTGCTGGGGCTGCCCCAGGCAGCCACGCTGCTGCAGCGATGCTTTACCCCAGTGCAGCTCAGGACGGAGCCGTTCCGGGAGCTTTTGTCACATTAACAAATCCTTCCATCCCAGCCTCTTGTTGCACCTGGGATCGTCCCGGCCGCGCTTCCCTGACCGAGCAGGAGCCGCTGGGCCAATCCCCGAGCACGGAGAGGGCCCTGCAGAGCCCGAGGGGCTTCGTGCGTGGGATGGCAGCCCTCTCCCCACCCCACCGCCCCCACTTTTCCCCGTGCCGAGCCTTTTCCGCAGCCGCGCTGGGGAGGGGGACCTGAGTCACCCCCGCCCCGTTGCTCCTGGCAACAGGGCCCGGTTGCCATGGAGCTCGGCTCCCCATTGGCTGCCGGGCAGCCAATCAGCGAGCTGCTGGCCGGAGCATCACCGGTACCCAGCGGGAGGGCGGTGATGGGTGCTGGGTGCTGCTGCCCCCCAAACAGGGCAGGGGGATCCCCGAGGTGCTGGGGAAATCATGGGATGCTTTGGGCTGGGAGGGCTGGTGAAGGCGGTTCTGTGCCAGCCCTGGCCCTGTTGAATGCCCCGTGGAGCGAGTCTGGGAAAGCCAAACCACAGCTGGTTAATAACCAAGGGGGGTGGAGGGAAGGGAGGCAGGAGCCTTGTCCTGGAAGCCAGGTGGGAATTGTGCAGCTCTGACGCTGCTTCCCGAGGCTGTGGCTTGGGCAGGTGCTGGGAAGGTGAAGCCCACCTGGAATCCTGGAGTACCCTGATTTGCAAGGAAGCCCAAGGATCACTGAGTCCAACTCCCAACCCTGCACAGGACACCCCAACAATCCCACTCTGTCTCTGGGAGTGGTGTCCAAACACTCCTGGAGCTCTGGGAGCCTCGGAGCTGTGCCCATTCCCTGAGGGGTCTGATCAGTGCCCCACCACCCTCTGGGGGAAAACCTTTTGCTGATATCCAGCCTAAACCTCCCTTGGCACAGCTTCAGCCTCTCCCTCGAGTCCTGGGTCACCAGAGAGCAGAGATTGGTGCTCATGAGGAAGCTGCAGACTGGGATGAACAAGCCAAGTGCCCTCAGCTGCCCCTTCCAGACCCTTCTCTATCTCCATGTCCTTCTTTTGGATGCTCTCCAATAGATTTAGATCCTCTTATACCCTGGCACCCAAAACTTCCTCCATGGGACTGGAGGTGAGGCTGTCCCAGAGCAGAGCAGGACAATCCTCTTCTTCAGCACCTGTTTCCTTAACCCTGAAACCTGAGAGGGGGAGGCTGAGGCACCCCAGGTCCCTCCATGCCCACCCCAGGCCCCTCCATGCCCACCCCGGGTCCTTCCATCCCTCTGCAGCACGGAGCCGTGTGTGGGCAGCTGCACCCAGCAGCCATATGTCTCCTTTGCATCCTCATTTAGCTCAGGAGCAGGGCTGTTCCCTGAGAAACAAGGCCAGGAAGAGAGTTTATTTAGCAGGAGCTTCCTGCCTTTCCCAGATCTGCTGCAGGATCCATCTGAACTGGAAATGCAGAACTTTCTTGCTTTTATTCCCTGCCCAAGCAGGAGCTGCTGCTGCTGCTGCGTTCCCGGGGCTCAGCAGCTGCAAACTGCAGGTGGCAAGAAGGCAGCAGAGGTGGAATTCCATGTTCCTTTCTGGAGTGAGGAGGAGGATTTAAATGTGTCCCGACTCCCTGGCCCTTGGCCAGCGTTCCCAGTATGCCCAGTCAGTGCTGTCACTGTCCCAGTTGCTTTGCCAATCCCCAAACCAAAACAGGAACAACACCTCCCCCACCTCCTCCCTTCCACCTTCTCCCACCTTTGCTCCATCCTCTTTTCCTGACACGGATTTTGTGTGATTTTTTTTTCCACTCTCCCGAGGCCCAGCTCAATCCCACCCACCCCCCTGAGTCCTCTGAACTTCCACACTCTTCCTCAAGGCCCGTCTGTCACCGTCACTCGTGTCTGCCACCCCCACGGCTGCCCGAGGGAGCGGGGCTGATTCATTCATCCCGCAAGGAATCCTCCTCTGGAAAGCAGCAGTGCACAAATCTTCCCCGGATTCTGCAGGCAGGGAAATGTCCTGGAGGCTGCCTGGCGGGGAAGGAAGCTGTGACAGGAGGGGGCAGCTGATAAATGTCACTTCTGTGGCTCTGAGTTGTCTTTTCTGGGAAATCTGATCATATTCCCCGTGTGATGCTGAAGTTACATCGCAGCACGACGGGGAAAAGATCCTGTTATCCTTCTTAAATTTGGCTGAGGTGTTTGGCTTGGGGGGAAAAGCTTGTTAAAGGGTGGGTGGTGCAAAGGGAATGAGCTGTACAAAACCTGCTCCTTTATTTGAGTGTCATGTGTGGAGTTCCGGTGCTGCCTCCTCCCTCCCTTCCCCAAATCTGCTCCAGATCCTCTTGGAATGTTTAAGCCCCCGGCCTGGGCATGAGCCTGGAGCAGTTTCCTACAGTGTGGAGTGTTTTGGGGTGGGGGCAGGCAGAGTTTGCCACCTTCAGCCCCTGCATAATCCTCCCACGAATGAGGCACAGCAGGCAAAGTGTTCCCTTTTCCCTTCCTGACCTAATTCCTGCTGGAGCAGCGTGGGATTCCCTGGTGTGGGGCTCGTCACACTGTGCAGCATCCCTGGGAACACCACTGCTGCATCTCAGCCTGCAGCTGCATGGATGCTGGCCCTGCAGCTTTTCCCCACTCATTTTCAGGGATATTTCCCACCCATTTAAGGTGCTGTTTAACCTTGAGTTCAGGAACTTTTGCCTTTCCTGGCTGTCACACCTGTGGCTCTGGACTGGCAGCAGCTTCACCCATGGCCAGCTTTGAGCTGGTGGTGATGGGATGCAGGAAGCTGAGGTGGCCAAGCTGCCTCTCTGTGTCATTCCTGTCCCACTGGGGTTTTCCAGCCACCCCAGGGCACCTGCTCTCCATGTCTTAACAAATTTGTTAAAACTTCCATGGATTTGTAAGAATCCATGGGATGAAGGCAATTCACTGCACTCTTCCTGCTTTCTGTGTCTGGAACCAATTCCAGGAACTGCATAAATGTCAAATACATGTGGTTTTTTGTGTTCAGCAGCTCCACAAATTAAAGGGGAGTAGTCCAGGAATATCAGCTGTTCCTGTGCAGAGTCAGGAGTCAATAAATCTCTGTGAGTTCTGACTCTGTTTCAGCCACATTCTGCCAAAGGAATTGAAAATGAGTTGTTAAGCAGATGTGTTTTCTGCTACAAGGGGTTTTTTGTTGAGCCTCATTCTGATTTAGGCTCCCCTTTCCTTTTTGGAAATTTGTCTCTCCAGAGGTGTTTCCTGGTGCCACATCCCTCCACAGCCACATGGAGCTGGTTTAGTCCTTGCTCAGACTCTGAGACCTGCTCTGAGCACCTGGAATCATAAAATCATGGAATGGGTTGGGTTGGGAGGGACCTTAAAGCTCCTCCAGTTCCACCCCTGCCATGGGCAGGGGCCTCCCACTATCCCAGAGTGCTCCAGCCTGGCCTTGGGCACTTCCAGGGATCCAGGGGCAGCCACAGCTCCTCTGGAAAATCCATTCCAGGGCCTCCCCATCCTCCCAGGGAGGAATTCCTTCCCAATATCCCACCTATCCCTGCCCTCTGGCAGTGGGAGCCATTCCCTGTGTCCTGGCACTCCAGTTCCTGATGAGCTGTAGGGGCAGGGCTGTTTGGATTCCAGATGATCAATTTGGAATTAATGCTTAATTTGATGAGCAGGTCCTGGTTGAGGCTTTCAGCAGATCAGAGCACAGGCACTGCCCTGTCCAGGCTCCTCTCCAATCCAGAGGTGCTTCCAGAGGCTCCAAGGGCTGCCTGCTTCTTGCTAATCAAAGGGAAGCAATTCAGTGCAACTTTATCAGCAATTTTGGTCTTAATGTGTAATTTGAGTCCCACTTGTCCTGAAGTATCTGACTGGGAGGAGATATCAGGGTTACCTTATCTCACAGAGCATGTTTGGAGTACAAGGCTGTTTCCTCACTGAAGATTTGATTGATAACAAAAAGAACTGGGCTGGGATTTGGGGAAATGCAGATTTTTGGTGGTGGTTTGCAGAGCACAGCTCTGGTTGTTGGAGTTTATTTCACCTGTGTGATGTTTGCTGCTTTAGAGCTGCCCTCAGTCTGTCTCTCTCCATTACTCACCTGTCTCAGAACCTCTGTTCTACCTCAGGGACTTTTTCCAACCCTGGTGGCTCCAAAATCCTGGTGAGAACCACGGAGTTCCTGCCAGGTGTGCTGGAGCTGGGGCTGAGGGGATGAGCTTGGTTTGGGATCTGTGCACGGGGTGGATTCCAAGGAAGTTCCAACCTGTGTGTGCAAGAGTTTGTGTCCAGAGAGGAGCTCTGTGCTCCCCCTGAGCTGTCCTGTCCTGTCCTTGTCCTGCAGGTGCCCCTTGCTGCATCGGAGGGCTCTGAAGATGTCCAACAGCAACACGGCACAGGAGTCCCTAGAAATTATGAAGGAATCAGAAAAGAAGGTGGTTGAGGAATCTGTGAACAAAACCAAATATGTATCCAGGTCACCAAGCAAGGAGGAGGTGGAGAAGGATGGGGGGGAGGAGGTCAGTGTGCGCCAGGAATCTCAGGTGAGTGTGGGCAGGGAGAGCTGGGCCCTCACCTGCTGCTTCCCATCCCTTCCCAAAAGAGCCAGAGCCTTTTCCAGCACATTTTGCAGGCTGCTCCTTCCTCTTCAGCTGAACCTGTCCTGGACAGAGTGATTGAAATATTCCCTGAGCCTGGGAGTGGAATAACTGAAATATTCCCTGGGGGACACTCGTGCTCCGTCCCCAGGTTCTGGTGCCAGAGCTGTCACCTCCCTCTTACTCCTTTCTTTGATCTAAGGATGAGTTAATGACTTCATGTCAAGTGAAGGCATCCAGGGAGAGCTTGGTTTCAGGAATGCTGCTTGACTATTGCTTTGGTTAAAAATAGGACGGGAATGTTTTGGGATTTCATTTCAATAAATGAAGAAAAGCTCTGTGCAAGCATCATTTGTGGGTGCTGGGACTCATTCCTGCTGCTCTGCTCTCCTCTGCTTGTGGCTCCTGGTGGAGCTTGAAGCAGTTCCCACCCTCAGCTGCCTGCTGGGTGCTGCTGCCATTCCACATCTGCCAGATGTGCTCACAGCTGCACAGGCAGACCCGAAGCTGTGCAGGGAGAGCCTGACTGGGCACTTTGGAATGGAGTGAGGGAGATTTCTGGGCTTGGTGGCTCTCCAGACAGAGCAGAGCAGCAGCATCTCTGTCACAATGCCCTTTTGTGTCCCAGGAATGGCAGAAAACTTCCAGCTTCAACTTCTTCCCTTTTCTCTCTCCACAGAAGCGAACATCAAGTCATGGGCACGCCAGGAAAAGAGCCAAGGTAGGAGCTCTGCTGCCATCCCAATTTCCTGTGGGCTGTTCTGAGCCTTAGGATGCTTCTCCTGAGCCTTTCCTGCCCCAGGAAACCACGTGCAGCGTGGATCAGGACAGGGATTTCCACGTGCTGCAGCACCAGTGCTCCTTCCTAACAGGATAAAGGCTGGAATTGCTCTGTCTGGAAGTCAGGGAGGGCAGGAATTAAGGCAGGGAAATTCCCACCTAAAATTTGGTTCAAGGGCTGAAGGAATAAACTCATTGTTCAGGGGTTCCAAGTCATTGTACATCTCTGTATATTGAGGGGAATATCAATATATTGATATTGAGCAGTTTAATTGGGAATGGCTGCACAAGTGCCTTGGGAATGCAGCTGGAGGAATTGAGGTGTGAGTTTTGGCTGAGCTGTTGTAACCACTCCCTTTTCTTTTACCTTTTTCAGTCTAACTCAAAGCTGAAACTGGTCAGGAGTTTGGCTGTGTGTGAGGAATCCTCAGGCCCCTTCGTGGATGGGCTGCTGGAGTCTCAGGTAGGCCCAGAATGAGACAAATTTGGGAGTGTGGAAGCCCAGGAAATCCATGTTTTGCCAGAAATGATCCATGTCTTGCTCTCCTGTGCCTTGGGGAGGCAAGAAATGCCCACAAGAGCTGGCTGAGACCTTCCTGTGGTGCTTTTCTCAGCCACTGGCATCTCCAGCCATGTCTGAGGGACTCCATCCTTTGTTTCACCCCAGGACATCATCCAGCTGCACGTGAGCTGCCCCTCTGACAAAGAAGAGGAGAAATCCACAAAAGATGGGGTGGAAAAAGAAGAAAAAGACAAGAATAAAGAGAAAACACCAAGGAAGATGCTCTCTCGAGGTCAGGTGCTGGTTTGAACTGGTCAGGTGCTGCTCACCTGCTCTGGGAATCCTCTGGAAGTGAGGCAGGTGTTGGACAGGTTGTCTCTGGTGCTGCTGTGCAGGACTGTGGGGTTGATAACATCAGGGAATCTTGGAATGGTTTGGGTGGGAAGGGAGCTTAAAGCTCATCCCACCCCCTGCCATGGGCAGGGACAGTTCCCACCACCCCAGGGTGCTCCAAGCCCATCCAACCTGGCCTTGGACACTTCCAGGGATGGTTCATCCACATCCTTCCAGAGCAGGGCATGGAGAAAGGGTGGGATTCTCCAGGCTGACAAATTCCCAAAAGCCTGACAGGTTCTTGGGGCATAAAAATGGCTAAAATGAACAAATTCCACCCAAAATCACCGTAGGGCAGCTCCACACCGGTGCTGATTTGGTTTCATTGGTTTATTTTGCAATTATTTTTAAATTTAAAAGGGTGGGGAAAGAGGGGAAACACAGGCCAGCAGGGATTCCCAGAGCCTGTAGGATTTAAGGATTGTAAAGCAAAAATTGCTTGGACCAAAGTATGGAATATACACCTGCAAGGACCTGCTGGGACAGCAAAAAGTGTCCAGAGCATGGTCTTGGGACCAAGGTGTCCTTCCACAAACTTTTCCTTTTTCCTTTTTCCTTTTTCCTTTTTCCTTTTTCCTTTTTCCTTTTTCCTTTTTCCTTTTTCCTTTCTTCCCCTTCCTTTTCCTTTTTCCTTTTTTTCCCCTTCTTTTTCCTTTCTTCTCCCCTTCCTCCTTCTCCCTTGCCTTCCCTCTGCTGTCTCAGTGGTTTGTTAATTTATTCTGCTGTTGTTGGTGGTTTTATTTTTCAGATTCCAGCCAGGAATATACAGATTCTACTGGAATAGATTTGCATGAATTTTTAGTAAATACACTGAAAAAAAACCCACGGTAGGTCCTGGTCAGTTAAACAACTCCCTGAGGGGTCTGTGTGTCCCTGTCTTTGGGCATTCCTGTATCCTGGAGGATTGCACCACCTCCAGACAGTACCTGAAAATGTTTTTGTGTTTTCCTTTTTGGAATTCCAAGGGTTACCATGTAGAAACTAAAAGCACAACTGTAATTTTATATCCTGTTTAATTCCAAACATGGAATTGTGTGTGATGGATAGAGAGAAGGACAAATAATTTGTTTGCGTGCAAAGAAATAATTTTGATTGCTTTAAACCCTTTTTCTATAAATGGTTGGCAAATGTCAGCCTGTAAAGGAGCTGCTGTGGGAATAATCAGTGGGATTGAGGGAAAGGCTGGCAAGGGAATAGCAAAGTTGGAGTCTCCAGCAGTGGAGCTTCCAGCAGAGCAGGGATTCAGGCTTTCCAAACCCAAGCACTGTTAGCAAAACAACCTTAAACTGGAAAAAAAAAAAATCTGGTGTGCAATTTAGTATATTTGAAAAGCAGGGAGTTTTTTAGCCCATCCTGTTAAACGTGTGAAATCTGGTGGCACCTGCTCCTGTGACTTTTTCTGCTGCCAGAGAGGGGTTGGGAGCAGGGAAGGCTGTCCCACTGTCCCTAAAATGACCTTTTCCTTTCTTTTTTTTTCCTGACAGGGATAGAATGATGCTGCTCAAGTTGGAACAGGAGATTCTGGAGTTCATTAGTGATAACAAGTAAGTGCTCATCGAGTTTGTGGCAAGCAGAAGAGCTTTGTAAGGGCTCCCAGGGGAGAGGGGACAGGCTGGTGAGGAGACTGTTCTCTTGTACATCCTGACATGACCATGGAGCTCCAACCCTGTCCCCTCTTGGCAGCAATCAGTTCAAGAAGTTCCCCCAGATGACCTCGTACCACCGGATGCTGCTGCACCGGGTCGCGGCTTATTTTGGGATGGATCACAACGTGGATCAGACCGGGAAGGCCGTGATCATCAACAAGACCAGTAACACACGAATGTAAGGTCCCTTCCCTTCCCTTCCCTTCCCTTCCCTTCCCTTCCCTTCCCTTCCCTTCCCTTCCCTTCCCTTCCCTTCCCT
>VZUI01037247.1:0-18121 GCA_013401135.1 Cettia cetti | reverse complement strand
CCGAGCCGGGAGCACGGCGCGGAGAAGGGGAGGGGCGTCGCGGCGCGGGGGGAGCGCGGCGCGGCGGAGGGGGCGCGCAGCCACACGCGGCGGCGCGCAGCACCCCGCGCTCGGATTGCGAACAGCGGCGAGGATGTGAGTGAAGAGCAGGCGGCACCGCTCGCCACGCTGCTGCCGCTGCCGCCGCCGCCGCTCCCCCCCGGACTGCCACAGCTCCGCCGGCGCTCAGGGAAGCCGCCGCTGCCGGGACCGAACAGCTCCGTGCGGGTGCCCCGTCTTGCTCACGGCGGTGGATCGGCACGTACCGAACTGCAAGCTCACGAGGTGGCCGTGGCGGGTGGAAGGTGACCCCCCCATCTTCCTCCGTGCACCTCCGCCTCCTCCCGGAGGAGGAGCAGCAGCAAGCGGAGAGCTAGAGAGAGCAGGGAAACAGAAGCGGCTAGAAGGCGACCCCCACCCAGCCAGCCCCCCGGAGGAGCAGTGGAAGCGTTTCCCACCCCACCGGGGCAGCAGCGGCAGGACCAGGTAGAAGAAGCCATCTCCGGCAGCAGGAGCGAGCGAAAAGCAGACGATCCCCCCTTGCTGAAACGGGCAACAGGATCAGGTACGGAGAGCCACCCCCCCTGCAGCCCGGGGGGGAAGACTGAACCAGCCCCTACCCCGGCGGCAGCGGCAGCAACTCCCCAGCCAGCAGCACCATGTCCGCCGCGCAGGTGTCCTCGTCGCGGAGGCAGTCATGCTACCTATGCGATCTGCCCCGCATGCCCTGGGCCATGATCTGGGACTTCACGGAGCCCGTCTGCCGAGGCTGCGTTAATTACGAGGGCGCCGACCGCATCGAGTTCGTGATCGAGACGGCCCGGCAGTTGAAGCGGGCGCACGGCTGCTTCCAGGACGGTCGCTCCCCGGGCCCCCCGCCGCCGGTCGGCGTGAAGGCAGTGACGCTCTCTGCCAAAGAAGCGGCGGCGGCGGCAGCCCAGCAGCAGCTCAACCATGTGGATGCCACCTCCAAGGCGGCCTCGGCAGGGCTGACCCAGTCCAGCCTAGACCGCTACGGGCTCAGCGCCGCCGCGGCGGAGCAGCGCAGCCGCTTCGAGTACCCGCCGCCGCCGGGCAGCCTGGGCAGCAGCCATGGCGCCCGCCTGCCCAACGGGCTGGGGGGGCCCAATGGCTTCCCCAAGCCGCCTGAGGACGGGCCGCCGGAGCTGAACCGACAGAGCCCCAACTCCTCCTCCTCCTCTTCCTCCTCCCGTCGCGGGGCGCACGGGGGGCTCGTGTCTGGCCTGCCCCCGGGGGCCGCCGGCGCTCAGATGAACGTGCCCCCCAACCTGCTGCCGCAGACGTTGCTGAACGGCCCCGCCGCCTCCGGCGTGGCGCTGCCTCCGCCGCACGGGGGCCTGAGCGGCCGCGGCGGCGGGGGTCCCCCCGCTCCCTCCGCCTCTTCCCAAGGGGGCACCTGCGGCGGCGGTGCCGGGGGAGGCGGCGGCTCGTCCTCCGAGGCCTGCGGCAAGCGGCCGGGCTCGGTATCCAGCAGTGACCAAGAGCGGGAGCTGAAGGAGAAGCAGCGTAACGCGGAGGCGCTGGCCGAGCTCAGCGAGAGTTTGCGGAATCGGGCCGAGGAGTGGGCCAGCAAGCCCAAGATCGTGCGGGACACGCTGCTCACTCTGGCCGGCTGCACCCCCTACGAGGTGCGCTTCAAGAAGGATCACGCCTTGCTTGGCCGCGTCTTTGCCTTCGACGCCGTCTCCAAGCCGGGCATGGACTATGAGCTGAAGCTCTTCATCGAGTACCCCAGCGGCTCCGGCACCGTCTTCTCCAGCGCCTCCGGCGTGGCCAAGCAGATGTACCAGGACTGTATGAAGGACTTCGGCCGCGGCCTCTCCTCGGGCTTCAAGTACCTGGAGTACGAGAAGAAGCATGGCTCTGGCGACTGGCGGCTCCTGGGGGACCTGCTGCCCGAGTCTGTGCGGTTCTTCAAGGAGCTGGTGGGCGCCGACATGCTGCCGCAGCCCTACCTGGACGCCAGCTGCCCCATGCTGCCCACGGCGCTGGTGAGTCTCCCGCGGCCGGGGGCCGGGGCCGGCGGGGCGCAGGGCACGGCCGCCGCCTCTAGGGGTCCTGGCGGCGGCGGCGGCGGCGGCGGTGGCGGGGCGATGCGCAAGAGGAAAGCCTCTCCTGAGCCCTCGGACTCGGCCGAGGGGGCTCTGAAGCTCAGCGACGAGCAGCAGCGGCAGCAGTGGATGGCCAGCCAGAGCGAAGCGCTCAAGCTCACCATGTCGGCCGGGGGCTTCGGGGCGGTGCACGGCGGGGGCCCCCCGCCGCCGCCGCCCCTCGGGCCTCACTCCAACCGGACCACGCCACCCGAGTCCGCCCCCCAGAACGGACAGTCCCCCATGGCCGCGCTCATGTCGGTGGCCGACACACTGGGCAATGCCCACTCGCCCAAGGACGGCAGCTCGGTGCACTCCACCACGTCCACCCGCAGGAACAGCAGCAGCCCCGTGTCTCCGGCCTCCGTGCCGGGCCAGCGCCGTCTGGCCTCCCGCAACGGGGACATGAATCTGCAAGTGGCCCCTCCTCCCCCCAGCACCCACCCCGCCATGGACCAAGTGCACCCCCAAAACATTCCGGACTCCCCCATGGCCAACAGTGGGCCCCTGTGCTGCACCATTTGCCACGAACGCTTGGAGGACACCCACTTTGTTCAGTGCCCCTCTGTGCCCAGCCACAAGTTCTGCTTCCCTTGTTCCAGAGAGAGCATCAAGGCCCAAGGGGCGACTGGCGAAGTCTACTGCCCCAGTGGAGAGAAATGCCCCCTAGTCGGTTCCAATGTGCCTTGGGCATTTATGCAGGGCGAGATCGCGACCATTTTAGCTGGGGACGTTAAAGTGAAAAAAGAGAGAGACCCTTGAATATGAAATCCAATCCCTTCAGACTCCTGAAGATGTAGAATTGTGAATATAACAAACTGCAAAAGTTAGTCTTATGTATAGACATTATTTTCGTCGTATGTTTCTATATTTTGAAACAAAGGTATGTACTCTTCTTCATTTGAAGGATAGAGCTGGTTTTTGTTAAACAGAATATAATATTGTTTGGTTACTACATAATACCTGTTCTCATTTCTTTGGCAGTGTGTTGGCTAGGTACAAAGTTAATAGCCCTTAGCGATTACCTGCTGCTGGTGTGTATTTTTGTAAATGTATGCACTTCTCTGAAAGAAGAAGAAAAACACAAAAGACAAAAAAAATTTTTTTTTGCCAAGGCCAGTGTTGATGCCTAAAAAATTGCTACAAAAATGGTGAGAGCTTACGTTTTACAAGCCCTGAGTGTTAGTCTTTCACTTTATTTTTTTTGTTCTTTTGTTTTTTTGTTTTGTTGGTTTGTTTTGTTTTGTTTTGGTTTTTTTTTTTTTGCTGCAAAACGGTGGGGTGGCTGTTGGGGGGAGGGTTTTTTTTGTTGCAAGTTTGTAAGGAAAATGTTTCAGTTTGTTTCTATTGATCTGAACGTTTTTAATCTACATGTGTTTTTTGTTTTTGCTTTTATTGATGCACGGATGCTTTTGAACAGTAGAGCAAAATGCTGTACATGAGAAACATGCTCTGTTTGTCCTTTATACATTTCTGTAGTTAACAGAACACTGTAATGTGCCTTGGAGCTTAGTAAATTGTAATAAATTCAATTGATATTAATACTTCTTGAGTAGCAAGTTTTATTTTTCTCTAAGCTTAGGCAGTGTGCGCAAGCCATGTTGCCTTTTTAAAGGTCTCCATTATACCAAGAGTCTGCAGTTCGTTGTGATAATTGTGGCACTTGTATGCACATTTTCACTTATATGTAGTATGATGATGATGTTGATGGTGTTATCAAACTTACTTAAATCTTGGCACTGTGCCTATTTACATTTCACCTTTAATGTTGCAGTAACGGTTGCTGACTAAGCATTTTCTATTTACTGTTCCTGCATCTCATTTCCTCCTCCCTTCTCCTCCCCCCCACCAGCTCTCCAGCTGCAAGCTGTTTGCAATACAGGATGCATACATTGCCTGCGCAATTTAATAAGGCTTGAGATTTAAAATGAAGCCCTCTTTTCACAAAAAAACCCCAACAAAACGCAGCATCGCGTGGTTAATAATTTTAGTTGATTTTAAGAGTGGTTGCCAAAAGTTTGACATTAGACACAAACTCATGGTAAGGCAGGACTGTAGCTGAACAGAGCACAAAAAAGGGTAATAACAGCATGAAATAACAGCTTCTACAGTTGGTGTTGCAGCTGGTGGGTTGCTACCCCATTTAGGCACTGGATTTTCATAACTTGAATTGATGAACAGTTCAGGGGCTTTGTGTTTTCAGGCAAGGAAGCTTCCTTTAAGGAGTGAAGTGAATGCTTTCTTTTTTGCAATGATTATATGTGATTCTTTGTATAATTAACTATTCTGTGTGACATTGGCATTTTTCTGGAGATAGGGGAGCAGTGTAATACCTGTTAAGTGGTCAACAGGCAAAGTAAATACACAGGCCTCATGCTAGCTAGAAAATGCAAACAAACTTAATGTGAACTTTGTCCTTTCCAGTGAAGCAAAAGGAGGAATGGGGAAAACCTGAAACAAAACCAGCAGCACTGCAGAAATCCTTTGCAGTTTGACCAGCAGAACATAAAGCCTGTTCCAAATGTAACAGTATCATAGGTTATGAGCTCTTGTTTTATTGAATGGTACGGATCCCACCCACCAAAGCCCCATAGTTATAGAAAGGAAAGTCTGGGTGGCATTTGGTATCTACTTGGTCTTAGTACATACTTGATTTGTATTCCTGGTGGGAAGGATGGTAGAAGCCTTGAGACTATATGCTTAGTGTGCCTACAGATCTTTGCTGTCTTGTATAGATACACACTCTGGCTGTTTCATGTGTGCGGGGAGGGGGTGGGGTTTGCTATGTTTTGAGATTTAGTATTTGGCATCACTATATCTGTGATTTCAGACAATGACTCTGTGTGTGTAAATATATTTATTTTTTTTCTGCCAGGTGATATATCAGTGCTTTAAAATCTCCAAACATATTGTTCTTATTTAATGGATCAAAGAAGTAATGTAGAAAAGAATGTTTTGGGTTAATTGTTAGAGTCAACCTTTATGATTTAATTGTTGGATACAACTTACATGATTTTTAGAGTATAGATTTGTACTGATCCTATTTTTAGTTATTTCTAAGCATGCAATTCTCACACAGCAGTTTATTTTTAAATTGTGAGATAGGGAGACTAACATTGTAAGCTCATGACTGGCAGAGAAAAAAAATTGTACACATGGTTGCAATTCAAGTTTAAACTTAAGGAAAAGTAATATTCATGTGTGAATTGCAACTGCCATTAAAAGAGAAGAGCTACTGGCTATTCAACATTTAATTATGTCACAGAAACGTGAATACCCTGATTTATATAAACAGAACCTCTCCTGTAGTCTTGAAATTATTCATCAGTAGTTATAGGTAGAAAGAGACCCATTGGTGTATTTTTAAAATTTCAGATAATTCTTGAAAAGCTTATTTTTTGAAACATAAGCCCACTTATGAGACTAATCAGTTTGATTTTTAGCAGGCAAAAGACAGGTAAGGTGCAGTAGACATAGGTGGAAAATAAGCTTGAAGTGAATTGTAATACTGCAGTTAATTAAAGTTAACCATAGCTATGGGGCGTTTTTTGTATGGAGGTTTTTTGTAACCATGTGACCTTTTCTTTTACTCTGGCTCATTAAGCAGCCAGTCTGGGCATATTAGCCAGCATTTCTTTGAACCCACTCCATAGGTTTTATCTTTCTGAAGATGTCCACAGCTGACAAACAAGTTGTAACCTTTTTTCAAGGAGGAAAAGGGAGCTGCCGAGTGAGTCTCACATACAGAGATTCAGCTGATTTCTGTATTTTACAGTAATGCTCCCATCCCCCATATTTGCCAGTTATTTAAGGTACAGCCCAATGTTTGCTTGAATAAATGGTGTAAGTTAATTTATTTGTCCAGGTGGTCATTTATTGTGCTTTCATTCCTTCTTGTAATGGGGAAGTATTTAAATGGTTTATTTTCCCAGGGAGGGTTGTTGTGTTTTGCTTTTAAGTTGTTTGGTTTTTGGTGTTTTTTTTTTTTTTTTGTTGTTGTTTTTTTTTTCCAGTTAGATTATTCTTGACATTTCTTTTAATAGCCTTGTAGCCTATTTTCTTAGAAATGGGTTAGAACATGTGTGTCACTGTATGTTTGTTTTTTAAGCATTGGCAGCTGTGTGTGAGTTGGAGATAGACATGTTTGTGCAGTGAAGAGCTGCTATGTCCATTTGGGGGAAATACTACAGTTCCAACAGGAGCTTGAGTTTACCAGTGGTAACTGGGGTAATTTAATACAAACCTTGTTATCTTTTTTATTTGCTTAGCAATGTTGTGCGTATGAGCATGCTTGCCTCCCTGAACTAGTCAGGACTAACATTGTTTTGAAACTGCAATGTCTTCAAATAGGCTGTCTGCCAGCACAGCTTTGCAGGGCTGCAGCAGTCACTGGAAAAAGGGTTGTCTGCTTCTTTATGTGTCTTGTGAGCTGAGATTTTCTTCCCCTCAAGGGAAAGGGCTTTGTCTTCAGAGCTCTCAGGTTCCCAGCTTACTATGCAGTAGCTGCCTTGCAGCTTCCCTTTTCCCTAGGTGTCTTCTCTTTTTTTTTTTTTGGTGTGCAGTCATTCTTCATTGTAGGATGGATTGTGTTGTGTATTAGCAGCCTCTTTCTCTGCCAAAGTGACACATCCTGTAGATCTGCAGCAGAGCACTGATCTGTCATTGTAGTGCTGACTCTTGTAAGGCTATTCTTGAAGCAGAACAGCTTCCCCCTTGGCGTTCAGCCATCAGAATCCATTACAGCATGTATTTTCTACCCAAAACATAGCTCTGTACCTACGGAGTTGTCCTTAGAGCCACCCCCCAGAAGATGCAGTGGACATGGTTATACCTTCCTGTATAGAAACATGCACTGCTGGGTTTATCTTCAAAGTGTCTGAAAGCCATGTAACCAAGCTTTCGTTGTTTCAGCCCCAAACCTCTAATGCAGTTTGGGAAGGGGAATGCCTCTGCTGATAGGGTGATGTGAAAATAACAGCATACAAGGTCTTTTCCCAGATGTATGTCTTAAAACAAGAATTAGGCATGTGTGCACTGATTGAGGCTACCACAGGGCTCCTCTGATGAGCCAAACATTTCTGCTTCCACGTGGTTGCCACAGGGAAGCCCAGCCCCATGCTTCTACCCCTGACTGGGAGGACCTGCAGGAATCCAGTTCTTCTCCCTGGGAATGGACTTGCCTAACTCCGTGAGACGAAGCATGGCAGATTACATGTCATTTCAAGTTTCTGACAGCAAACCCACTCTCTTTCAGCCATTCAGGGAACTGGAGAGTGAACAGTAGAAGGGAGCAGTTAGACATATGAATGGGAAGGGGAGGTTCCTCACGAGAAGTCTGGCCAGTACAGTCTGTGACTGGTTGGACTGGCTGAACTACTTGGGGCTAGGTAGGTTCAAGATTCCAAGGCCTGACTGCTTGGCTGGGTGCAATGAACCATGCTGGTATAAGTCTGTGTTGCTGAGAGTGGACGCAGCTACCCTGAAGTGTCCTCTC
Organism: Cettia cetti; assembly: GCA_013401135.1. Classification (NCBI taxonomy): domain Eukaryota; kingdom Metazoa; phylum Chordata; class Aves; order Passeriformes; family Sylviidae; genus Cettia; species Cettia cetti. The sequence goes on along the minus strand of VZUI01037247.1, from coordinate 10,477 downwards.
TCTCCCTTCACTGACACAGCCACACAACCCTGCCTGTTGCCGGGTTGAGACTGCATTCTACTCGCTGCTGTGTGCCTTGCCTTCCCGAAGCGCCCTTGTAAGGTTTTTTGGAGGCGGTGGGAGCACGGGTGGAGGTGAGGAAGGTCAAGCTTCTTAGGTTTCAGCTGATTTGGCATCCGCTCACAGCCCTCCCTGCCCCCCACCCCCCTCCGTAGCCCTGATCGGCCACATGCACTCTCTGCTGCTTTTATGACCCTTTGCAAAGAAACCTTTAAGATGTGAACTGCTGCAAATAGCAATTTATTTTCAGGATCCTACACGATCGTCTTTAACAGCAGGAAGACTCTGGTTTTCTGTTGTCCGCAAAGACCCTATAATGGAGAGCTGAGCTTTTCTCTCTGACTGGCACAGCTCTCCCGGCAGTACTGGGTGTGCCAGGCCACCAGTTCGCTCAAGTCTGCTTCACTGCTTCACTGGGGTATCTTTCTCTTTTTTTTTTTTTTTTTTTTTTTTTTTTTTTTTTTTTTTTTTTTTTTTTTTTTTTTTTTTTTTTTTCTTTTGGCCAGCGCAAAGGCCCTTTACTTTGTTTAGGGAGTGGAAGCTGAGCCTGGCAACTCCACCGCAGCTCAGTGGCTTGGCACTGCTGCGGCAGGGAAGCTTAGGCAGGGACTGAACCGAACTGAACCAAACCGGGCTGGGCTGGGGAGGGTCGCCAGGGCATGCAGTTGCCGCTGGGTTGGGCCGACCTAGACAGCCATGTGATTCCCTGCCTGCCCTCCTGCCTGCCCGCCTCTGTGCAGGGGATGGGAATGGGGACATGAAACATGTCTGTGCAGCTTCAAGGAGCCGAGCAGAATTCCCCACTGTCATCATCCTCCTCCCCTCCCTCCCTGCAGGCTGCCAGAGGGGAGGGCTGATTACAGCTCCGCTATTGTTCAAGTAACCTACAAATGGATTTGCATGGAGGCAGGTTGGGAGGGGCAGAGGGTGGGATTTATTAGCAGCAGCTAAATTCGTCGGGATTACTATTAGATTGAGAGCTTCTCAATGGGAATGATCCCTGGGTGAGCGATGGGGTGGAGGGGAGGGACTGGAAAGCTCCTTTTCTGCAAATAGGTGAAGGGGTGGCTGTCTCCAGCCGAGTAGGAGAGGCGGGCAGGGTGCAGCTGGCTGGGGACGGCGCTTCACCTCGGTTTAAACTGTAACCCTCTATTCCAAGCACGCAGCTCCTGGCAGCGCCGCTCATACCAAAGCCTTGACTCAGGGTTATCTGCATGCTGGGTAATAAGCAGCGTCACCAGAGGAATGTGCAGAGAAAGCAGCCATGCTGCTGCAAGCCTCCGCTCGCTCCTCAGACAAACCACAGATTTAGCAGCCTGTTTCTGGGCTGCCAAACTGGCGAGGCATAGGGGGCTTCTCCAGGGGGAACAGCCTCGAGTCGGTTTGACGCCAAAGCAGCGTTTTGCCCTTCCTTGAGCAAATGCTTTTTATTCAAAGCTGCCTGGGACTTTGCTAACCATATTTGAGAACTGCGCCTAGGAAAGGGTGAAACTACTCCTCAAGTTACCGCATTAGTTTATCAATTTTCCAGGTGGGTAATCTCAAGTGTTTGAGCCAGGGTCACACAGCAAATGCCTGTCAGAACAAGGGACACCATAGCCATTGGTTACTGCCCCAAATGCTAGTCTCTTTTCCTCTGGAATAAAAGCATGTTGTTACAACAACTGTGCAGCTGAACTGAAAAGTGCTTGTGTGACACAGGTGTTTGGGAACAACAATGTTCAGTGCCAGGCCAGTTGTCTGTAGGGAGCATACGTCCTTCACTCTGATAGCTCCAAGGCTGGAGGCTGTTGTTGTTCTTGCTGATGCAACATACAGAGAGAGGGCTGGGGTGAAGGAGAGTGCATACCTGTGTGTCAGAGGTAGGAGCTCCCCTTTGGCTATGATGGAAAGCACACCACATTCAAATCAAAGACAGAACGGGGTTGCTTTGAATTGCTGTATTCCGGATTATCTAAGGCAATCTTACTCTTCATTGCACACATCATGGCAACAAGAGGCAAAATCATAATGTAGCTCAGGTTTTCATTTGAACATGTCCAGACTGGCACACGGTTGGAGTAAGGACAATACACTTTCGTAGGTTTGATGTATGTAAGAGCTAGGGGCAGAATTAGGGAGGGAGTGGGAAGCCTGAATATCTGGTCTGCTACTGGAAAATATAGGCCACTGACTTGTAGATGTTGAAAGTTTATTTGATCTAGCATGATATGCTAGACATTTTCTCTTAGAACTCTCTCAGTGTCTATAACCGATTTCCGTAAAATAAAAAGACAAAGTATAAAACATGTGAGATTAAAACAACTGAAAGAGCTCTTGTCTTCCTGCAGCAGTAAATTTTGGAGTATTTTTTACTACTTGCTCAAGTGTTGTTGATGTTCTTGACTCCCTGCTACATGTAAAGATAATTCCTCCCTAAAGAATTCAGACTGGATTGATAAGAAGGGCCAGTTGGTAAATTTATTGTATCCCATCTCCTGCAATGAAAGATTATGCTATGTATCTTATCAAAAAGATGCAGCCTTTCAAGAGCTGTACCTTGCTAAGTGCACATACTCATTTTTGGCAAATATTTGCTGTGGTTTTGAGTGGTTCTCTGACTCCAGCCCCCAGCTCTTTACCCTCCCTTCCAGCAGGCAGCTTTTCTGTTCTGCAACCTTACTCATTCAGCTGTGCTCACTGCACCATTTCTGCTGGAAGGGAGGCAGCAAGAGGTGCAGATATCAAGGATAGTATCAGTCGTGTGATCTGTGGATATCTAGTCACATTGTGCTAACGAGGACCCGTGGCCTAAGATAGATTCATTAGTCAGCAGCCTTGATAGAATGTCTAGTGGCCTGTGTGACAGTAAAATACCAGGAAGCAATGCAGAAATTCTCATGCTCTTTTGTACCTGTCTTTCCCTATGCTAGAACGGATGACAGCATTTCTTGAGAACTGCGCTGCACATGCTTAATACAAAGAGCAGCTCCTTTCAGGTTTTTGCGTGATTAGTTGCAGGTCTCTGCGTAGATCTTCCGTGTTCTGATGGCTGGATTTTTACAGTACATATTTTGCAAGTTACAGCTTGAAGCTTCCTCCTTGCAGAATGTTCTGTCATTTGAAGGAACCCCACCCTGCTCTCCCTTGAAGATGTGCAATCCTAGGCTGTGTTTGAGCATGCCTGGGAAGGCAGGTGCAGCCTGTCTGGATCCTCAACATTGCCTGCAAATAAACACTGTTTAAACAAATTGGACTAAAAAGAACATTCAAGATTCAGGTAATAATCACGACAGGTTTTGCTCTGTAGTCTCCATTTTGTGCTTTTCCCATCCCCTCTCCCTCCAAGTTATAACCCAGAATATATGACATGATCCAGTTGCTATGGAAATCATTTACAACATAAACTATGTAACAGTAAAAGTTCTTAATAGCACCTTTGTTGAAAACAACAACATCAGGTTAAAATCACTTAAAACCCCCTCAGATTTCTTTTCTCTTTTTGTAAAGGAGGAGTTAGGTAAAATTAAAGATTTATTTATCAGTATTTTAAGGAAAATAATCCTTCCAGCATGGAACATGTAAATACAGTTGTATCCTTCCTCATTTGACCAGCACATGCATAACTGTCAGATATGTCCTCCTGTCATTGTAGGACACAAGAGACTCCAAATATTTCAGAAGGCAAATAGCATAAAGAAGGTTTTATTGTCTATTTTTTACTACATTTTATAAGATGTTCCAATACACACTTAACATGATTGGTGAATAGGAACGACACCTCTCTAGTCCCATTGGTGGAACTAGAGAAACACAAACACACAGCTGTACAGTATTGTTTTGAGAAACGATAGTTGTTTACCAAGATTGTTTTGAGAAAAAGCTCTCTCTTGAAATCTTTCCTTGGGAAGAAATCAGCAGCTACTAGCAGGCTAAAATCTTCTTTGACTCAGCAAATATGGAAGATGCTAAAAGCCAGTAAAATTCTTCAAACCTTAGAAGCAAGGGATCAAATTAGAGCAAGGTTGTTTCCCTGCTTGAAGCAGCCCCTTCATGCTCACATCTTGGTCTGAGTCTGTGGGAGCTATGGGCTGTCACCTGCTCCAAACCATTTCCTCCTCCAATGAGCTTTGTAGAGTTGCCTGATTCCTTTCCAGCACTCTGAGAGTCACCCTATTTTATATTACTTGCTGCAAGCATTTAAGGCATCACTTGGCAGCGCACACATCTTTACTCTCAGGGTCTTGTCCAAACTAAATTCTGCAGTTTGATGGGGACTCATCCTATTGCCACACAGACTTCTCGATGATGTTCTTTTTCAGGGTTATAGTCTGTGTACTGATACACCAACTTTCTTTGATGACTAAAGACGTTTGGGTATGGATAGCTCTTTTACTAAGCTTCTTAAGCCTTTTTGGCTGTTATTCCCTAAGGAATTCCTGGCAATGTACTTACCAGACTTCTCTTGGTTTTTCATTTGTTCACAGCAGAGTTCCCACACAATTTAAGACCATTTGGTGTCAATTCAACTTTATACCACCTACTTACTACACAGGAGTTTCTCTAACTGCTCTGTTGAACAGCTCTGTGTCTCAAATGGCACACTTACCTGTATGTGATGGGCATATACCTGTGTATGCTCCAGTGAATAATCCCTTCCCTTGTGCAAGTTTGCATGTCAGCTGTGTATCATTGGAATATCCATGCTCTCAGGAGGACCTTCTGTAAGCTGGTGTAGGACTAATAATTCTTCTTTACCTCTTGTAGCAAAATGCTATAGTCTAACATGAATTCATTCCCTCCATGCCACTTCCTCCATCACGTTACTCACAGAGGAATTCTCAGGTGGGTGGCAATCCATTTAAGCTCTACCAGCACACCCTCTGGAAGTCATTCCAAGGCTATTTTCATCTCTGAACACACAGGTAGTGATGTTCCCTGGGTGTAAATGAGCACATTCCCCATGAACGTAATGCAGTCCAGATGCCATGAGGGTATGCTTCTGGAGCCAGTCTCAGCCTTGCCAGAACAAGAACCAAATAGCTCAACGCTCCCTATGCTGCTTGGCCCTCATTTGTTCAGGGGAGCTTTTCTGTAGCTACTCAGTTTTAACCCTCTACAGCAGCAGCATTAGGCATCCAGAGATACAGGTGTGCATGTGTATTTTAACTCCATCAGCCCTGAGCTAAGCAGGCCCAAAACACCTTCTGCCAGTCCAGCAGTACTCCCCAGGTCCCATGTCAGTGTACATTGCAGCAGTCTCTCCTGCTGAAGAGCAAGCTGCACTTCCTGTTGCTTTTGTTGACTCTGCAGGAGGAGTGCCTGGTCTGCTACTCATTTTTCACCAATAGATAAGTGGCACTGCTGTCTTTACCCCTCACAGCACAAGACATATATCTGCTTATTGGTTTTGCCAATATCTTTTATGTAGTTGCTCTGTTTTTCTCTTAATGATTCAGTCCATTTGTCCATCAATGTGCTTCATAGTGCACAAATTTCTGGTTTACTTTCCCCAAGGATTTCTCTGTCTCAGGGTCCCAAGTCCATTCAGTCAGCAGTTTGTACCCCTTTAAGTATATCTGCTTGCTATAGCAAGGCAAACAACACAAATTCATCCATTTAATTTGCTTCCACTGCTAAGTCCTTTCTGTAATTCCTCTGGCTCCTTCTCTGCTGGGTTTGATGATTTTACATAGTTGGTTTGCTCCAGGATCACGGGTCCTTAATAGAGGCAGGTTACATTTAGCAATTAATTTCTAGCAATGTTTCACTTTGGGTATATGTGAGGTTAAATTAGATTTGTGTGACAAATACAAATGATGAAAGGCCATGAGTCATTGTTCACTTGAAAGTGTGATAGATGTCAGGATTAGAATGAAGTATACCATACTTGTGGCTGAAGAACTACTGTTGTTTTTTACTTTCAGAGCTTGAAGTACATATCACAAAATATTCTGAGTTGGGAGGGACTCAAATGGATCATCAAGTCCAGCTCTTAAGTGAATGGCCCATACAGGGATCAAACACACAGCCTTGGTGTTATTAGCACTGTACTCAAACCAACTGAACTATCACTTGCAGATACACCTATATTCTTGGCCTGCAGGACTTTCCAGTGCCTCTTACAAATTCCTGAGCTTACAGAGGTGGTGCTGAATTGCCTCTGTATATATTTCCTTCTAGAAATGAAACTGCTGAGTGTTGAAAGGGAGGGTTGCTGTCAGGAAAGATCAAGAAATGGAAATGTACCTCTGTTGGGATGTGTGTCAAGGAGATTTGGAGACCCTTAACCTGAAATAAAGGATGAAGTAAGAACAAGTGTCAGGCAAAGGCAAGAGAGGAAAATTATACAAACTCTATCTTTCAGTAGGTGGAGATGAAAAGGAAAGGGAGACATGCAAAGTTTTCTGGGTTTAAGTGCTTGAGAGATGCTCTGAAGCTGTTGTGATAGACAGACACATAAAAGCCAAATGATTGCATAGTTACGAGCAGCAAAACTTTGCAGAGCAGCTGAGGCATTGGAAATAAGATTAATTATAGTTGACCAATAGGTTGTGAGGTGAAGAGTCCCTCATTACCAATTTGTCAATGAATAAGAAACAAGTTCCTGAAATGAGAGGCAATAATGAGAAGCAAGGTTGTTGCACAATGATGGTTCTTAAATGTGGATCTTGTCAAGTACCTTGGTGGTCCTTATTGTTATATTCTTGTATCAGCCAAAGATGTGCAACATAGTTTTAGAAGACAAAGACATAAATGTGTTAGAAATGCTTAGGAGAAAAGCCAAGAGGGGATGTTGAAATGTTTGAAAATGCTATTTGAGCATTAAAAAAATCAAACTAGTAGGACTTGGCAGACTGCTGATAGGTGAATGATCCAGACAGTAGCAGGTTATATTTATGGCATATGCAGTTGTGCATGCTGTGAGGAAATAATTTTCCTAAGCATATTGCCTAGTTTTATTAAAGGTACCAAGGTATTAGTGGGGAAGGTCTGATTGCCACTGGATAACTTATTGCAAGCTCATGTCTGTAAAATGGGCATCTGAGCAGAAAGAGAATGCCAGGATGCATAAGGAATGAAATGCTGGATGCTATGTGGAGCATTGTACCACCATGACAGGAACCAAGATCTGCCCTTACCTGAAAGAGTATTGGTGACCCCATCTTAAAAATTATAATGAACCGCTTAAAGGGGTTTGGAGATAAGCCCATGAGAACAGTTAGAGACATGCAAAAATGTCTCTGCACCACAGCAGAAGTGCAGTTATTATTTATTCTACAGCTAAAGCCCCTTAGTATGCATAAGACTTTGTAGACAAATAGGACAGGTCTGTGCCTGAGGAGTTTGCCTTCTGAGCAAGACAGAGCACAGCAAAAGGAAGCAAACCAAAAGAAGGGTGTCGGTACATGTGCAGAGCAGGGAGGCAGAAGGAGGCAGAAAGAGCCATGGGAGAGGAGAGGTCAGGGTCAAAGCTATCACCAGAGCCCTCCCAGGGTATGCACTTACCTTCCAGTAAGGCAGGCCCCTCTAGTGTTGCTGTGGTGAGGAAAAGCTTCTTGTTTCATCGGTGAGGTGTGACCTGTCTGCTTATAACTGCATTACTGTAGGAAATACCCTGCAGACTCCACAAACTGGCTTCTTTTTCTACATATTCAGATGCTTTCACAGCAGCTCCATATTTGTGTGCATGGAAAAGCAGCTGCATTACACAAACACCAAAAAATTTCAATTTTAATTCAAAAGCAAATTTTAGGGGACTTGTGTTGCTATGCTTTAATATTCATGCACTCAAGATTTATTCGTACAAATGAATTTTAAGTTGAAATCTAAACATGAAAAAGGTAGTATTGCACATTTTATTATAAACTTCATGCTAGGTTACCAAACATGATACAAAATCAGTATCATTTGAGATGTGTAATTAGCCAGCATATCAATAGACCTAGAAATGTTCATCATATAATCATTTTGAGTGATGAAAATCTTGAGTATTTTCTAATCCAGTTGCAACTAATTTCAGAAGAGAATAATATTAATAGAATATGTTTCTTGTTGCATATTACTTGCTCAGTTCTAGCATTATGTATGCAAATCAGGTAATTTTGTACCTAATTGCCTGATTTGCATGCATAAATGTAGGTTGCATATGTGCAAATGATTTCATTCAAATTTAGTATATGCCTAATATGTAAAGTGGCTGAAAACTTGAATATATGTATCTGAATAACTCATAATTTTCACTTAAATAAAAGCCAAAATTTGCCACCAGCTTTGGAGGTCAGACAAAGTAGCTGGCCTTTTTTGGATGATTTTGCATGTGCAGTAACCCTGAAGTTGTAAATTTTTCTAGAGAAATGAGGAATTATGTGAACGCCCAATGAGAGAAGTATATAAAAAGGTTCCTGTTGCTTTAAATGCCATAAGAAAATCACAGAAAAACGTGACACTTGCCAAGTGGAAGAAGGCAGAATCACTCAAAAGAAAATGTGGCTTTCAAAGTCTTAGATGATTTATCAGACAATGAAACCTAAGATGAAAAGTGTGAAAATACAATACTAAAATCTAAGTGCATTAAAAACTCTTTCAGGTAATGCCATGGCTATGAAAGGAATTGAACTGATAGTTCTTGTGAATGAAGTTCTGTGACTTTAGGAGAAGGAGATCCATGGGCAAAGGATAGAAAAGCCTCGTTTGTTCTGCTGTGCCATGCATTTCACCTCTGATCTGGAATATAAAGAAGATCCATACTTGGAAGAATAGCAGGAAAAAAGAAACCAACAACCCAGGCTCAAGAGCCTGTTTTGTTATGAGTCTTTCTGAGGAGCTCCCAGTACTGGGATCAGATGCGTTGTCACCAGCAGTTTTCATAATGATGTGGAAGAGCAGGAAGTGTCCCTGAGGAAGGGAACTAAAATTACCAACAGCATTTTTTACTGTGGCATCAGCTGTAGTCTAATAAACAGTGGTAGGCTGTTTTCTCCCTATTACTCAGAGCTCCTCTGCAAGCTTAATTTGCATACACATGGGTGACAACTACTGCTAAAATAAGCATGTAGAGAAATTGGAAGCAATTTAGAGGCACATATGGACTTACAGTTCCAAATTCTCATTCACACTAGTAAGAAGTGTAAGCAGGGTCAAAACAGGTATGATACATACTTCTTCCAATGCTCCCTCATGCAGGCAAGAACTCTAAAAAATTATGGCTGTAAATTAGAATTGGGCACAAAATTCTTGTCTGTCCTTCTAAGGGCCAGTCTGTCCTAGCCTGGCTGACGTGAGTATGGTACAGATGATATCTGACCAGTGTAGCTTTGCTTGTAAGAATTTCTAATGTCAATGTGTTTATAATGGCAAGGGCATGCCTTTCTTGGAAGAGGTTATTTTAGTTGAGAGAAGGAGACAAGATGGAGTACATCTTACTTTCTGTAGGAATACACAGCAGCAGACATGGAGGAGAAGGTAAGGAGGATTGCCAAGCACTTTTGCATGGTGTGTCTGGAAGCTTGTGCACTGGGTGAGAAGCCATATGAGAGATGGGGCCACAGCTCCTTTAGTCTCCTCACCTAGTGAGCCTGTTCCATGCACAAAAGCATGGCTCACCTGTGGAAGCATATTTGTGGTGCTTTCACAGGTTACCTACCCCAGAGAATGCTCCCTAATGCAGACTTGACTGAGCTCATTTTTTTGCTCCCAGGCATACAAAATGGTTCTGATTTAAATGAGAATCAAACTCACCTTTTTCCTCCTGTTATATCAGTAGGAGAGAAAGCATAGCTTGACTAGCTGTCTTACCTCTTTGTTTGTATGATAACCTCACCAGAGCAGCACATGCAGAGGTCTGTACAAAAAAAAAAAAAAAACAACAAAAACCCAAACCCTGGGCTGTATTCCCAGTTCATTTTCTGAGTGTTTAGCCAAAGCAGAACTTCTGTTGCAGAGCTGCTCTGTTGTTTGACTAAAGACTGCTATTTCTACTTATTATCAATTCATCATAGAGTAAAAAGACACTTTCTATTTTCCAATTTTTCAGTATGAGTGAAAAGCACTCCCTGATAGCCTTGGAGATTGAAGGTTTCTTGTTTTTTCACAGAATGGATATAGCTAGGGTAGTATTAGCTTCCTTCTCTCAACAGCCTCTTGTTTCTCCCCAGTTTGGTGTTCAGGACTTATTCCATTCTTGATCTCTATTCTAAGTCTCACTTGGTGTGTTCTCTGCAATTGAGGCAATTGATGCCTCTTGCAATGCAGGATTTGAGGGGGCAGCAGTCCTGTGAGACTGAGCTGAAAATGCAACTCTGTCTCAGCAGCACAGAGCATACAGAACAAGCACCACATCTCAATGGCCACCAGCCCAGGCAGAGGGAAGGGAAGGGAAGGGAAGGGAAGGGAAGGGAAGGGAAGGGAAGGGAAGGGAAGGGAAGGGAAGGGAAGG
>VZUI01037243.1:0-22552 GCA_013401135.1 Cettia cetti | reverse complement strand
TCTCTTCTCTTCTCTTCTCTTCTCTTCTCTTCTCTTCTCTTCTCTTCTCTTCTCTTCTCTTCTTTTTCTTTTGACACACATCACACATCTATTTGTGAGTCTTTTATTTATTTTTACTTTGATTGGAGAATTTGTTTCCAGAGAGAATACCGAGCAAAAAGAGTATTTTTAATTTACCATCAATTCTCACAAGTCACATAAATAGTCATACCAAGCAATCTGCCAATACCACCACAGCACAGTGATCCTGTATGCAATACACAATGTGTGCAATAATTAAATTTATTGCTGTTGATAATTTCATGGAATCTGGGATAATAAAATTAATCTCCACAGGATTAATGCCATCTTTTGCAATTCTGTTTTCTTGTACTTTGTAACATCTGTTCCCATGGTGTCCTCACTTCTATCCCACCTCCCTTTCCCCATGGTAGGAGAGTTCTCAGTGTGTGGCTGCTCAGCAATGCTGCTGCACATGCTGCACATGAGAAAAGGAAACAGGATTTTACTAGATTAAGGAGCAGAAGCCTAGGATTTAAGGAAGAAGTCTCTCTGTCCCCAACATCCTCCACAAGCTGTTCTCATCCATCATGAGGTATGAGCTGAGAATCAGGGGTCAATGGAGAGACACTGACCTACCTCACTTCTCTTGGGTGCCTTTAATCCCTTAACCTTTCAACGCACCTGGTGATATTTTAATACCTTCATCAAGCCTATGTGTTGTGAAAGACACGAGCCATATCCACAGGAACACAGATGTGAACACCAGGAGTCTGGGGAGAGTTAAAACCAGTTTGTTCTCATGACCATGTGTGGTCTCAGGTGACTGTCCTCTGCAGCTGCTTTCCTTGCAAGAGAGACTTAACACAAACCCCTCCTACATGCAAAGTGGTACAGCAGTGGGATTCCTCTGAGCTTCTTCCATCTTTCATCCAGGGAAGACAAAGATCAGTCACCACTAATAACAGATTAATTGGACTCAAGTGGCACTTCATTATGCTAAGCATTTTTTAAAATGCTGTAATGTTATGATTGGCTGTGTCAGCCACTGAATTTTGAGTAGGTTTTGGGGTCATTGGAGCAAAGCTTTGGGGTTATTTACAAGCTTAACGTAGTCACTCCAGCAGGAAGGACTTCACTCTGAATAACCCAGCTTTCTATTTCACATGACTTAGAAAAGACATATTCATCTGAGTGCGTATTTGAAAGAGTTTGTTCCTCATAGAAGCTGTTTATTAACATATCTGCATTCCCATCAGGTTTTAATCTCCTCCTTGCAATTAAATTGATGATAAATGAAGACAAGGAATACTTTAATCTATGGGCCCACTGCAAACAGTAAGGCAAAGTCTTCCAAAACAAAAATTTCAAGTCTGACCCATTTACCTTTCAGATGACTGTTTTCAAACTGCACTTTCCCAGTACACTTTGTTGCAACCAAAAGATGCCAAAACAACTGTTTTCTTTCATATGTAGTTATTCCTTTCCAAAACTTTTTTTATGATGATCACAAAAAAATAATTTTCATAATGTCCATATACATCAGGAAACACTTGTTTTAACAGCAGGTGATGAAAAATAAATGTTTTCCTTCCACACTTTCAGACAGTTCAGTCCAGCTACCATCTCTGCATAGCTGGTCTCACACTGATTGTTTTAATTTCTACTCAATAGCCTCCGTGAACTAATCAGGAAGGTGGCTTCTTTCTGGCCTTTTTATGAAGAGACAGTTTGCAGTGTGAAACCTTCAGCGAAGGTAGTGTCATCCACGTCAGACTGCCTCATGTGTCAGGCACTTTACCCCTTTGATTCTTCAGGGGGCTGAATCCAGTCCCACCATTCTTCAAAAGCCTCTCAATTCTCACTTGAACTCAAATTTTAACTGAAAATCATGATCCCAGATCCCAGGAAAGGTAGGATAACAAAGTTCGAAGCAAGTATAACTCCACTAAAACAGGTTAAGATGATGTTTGAAGCTTTTCCTTTCTTTCAAAATCTCAGTGTAGAAGAAAACAGTATAATGACATCTTCTGTGTCTGGCCAATGCTGTGTGCAGCCTGGTTTATGTTACTATTCAAAGCATGAATCATGTAAATGGCATCTTTACGCTGAAGTATTCACCTCAATTATTAGTTTGTTTTTACAAGGTTGGAAATTAATTCTGGCACTGATGTTGCTCTGTTAGCAATGTTATAGTTTACAGACATACAGATAAATTGTAAGAAGATTTAGCAACCAAAAAACCTGAGAAACAGTCCCCCAAAACAGAAAAGCAAATACTGAGTTTGATAGCTCAGATAACCTCTCTTAATACAGTAATATAATTTCCTTTATGTTTGCACTTTAGATTCTTAGATCTGTGCCCCTCAAGGCAGATTCTGTAGCCTGAATCAAGCAGCTCTGTGATGGGCCAGGAAAGTGGCACCCAAATGGGTATCTGAAATGGCAAGCAAGCTTATGGTGTGATGCAGGAGAGTGGGAAAGTGATCTGTGGAAGGCTTTGAGACATGTGAAAAAGGAGAAGGCAAAGAAAATAACTGAAAATTGGGACAAGATGCACCAGGAATGTGCCTGAATAACATGATACCATTTTTTTTTAATAAGATGGATGACTTTCAGACTGAGGAATACAAGTCAGCCAAATCTCTCTCGACATCTGTATGGTATCACAAAGGAATTATTAACTAAAACGGCAAAAATGGGAATCGGCACCGAAATGGACTAGGAGATGAGGACGTTCCTGAGGAAATGACAAAGGGTTCTCTCACAAAGAAATATAACAAACTGAAACAGCTTTTTCAGGAGTGAGGGTAAGCACCAATTCAGCATGATCACTGGCAGAAAAATTGGGAACACCCAGTAGTATTTATTGATATAAAACTGGTGGCATTATCAGCATTGAGAAGGCTCATGACCCAGAAGGCCAGGCTCATGAATCCGAACAAAACTGAGTCATTTGTGAAATCCAAGCTCATGCACACAGGGACAAGTTACCCAAGTGTTTGCAATCATTAGGAGTCCTTTTCAGTGCCAGCTGAAAAAGAGCATGGAAGGAGACCTGTGTATATAGGTTGTGTCAGGAGCCAGAGCTCTGACCTGGCTCTTGTCACTCAGCTTCTGAAGCTAAACTGGGCAGAAGCTGGGAAAAGGCAGGTGCAGTACAGAGATTTCCAAAAAAGACAGATAAAGAGTAGTGCCCACTGGACATGGACAGCCCTGGGGAGATCTCACAGGTCTGCTGTGCAGTTTTCTCAGCAATTTCTGCATTGAAGAAATAGAAGCAGTGAACATGATGAGGATGCTGACCGTGGGCTTACTGGGGAGGCTGTACTAACACACCAGATGGGACAAGTCGGGATTTAGAGCCAAAGGAAAACCAAGGCTGAGAACAGACGTGACTGACCTTTGTAAATGCAGCAGTAGATTTGAAAGCAGAGAGGGGAAAAAAGCAGCTTGAGCCAAGTACAAAGTTCAAATGAGTATAAACCAGCCATAACTATCCTTTACTCTGGAGATCACGAGCACGTTTCTCACAACTATGGTAGCCCTGTGCTGAAGTAGTCTCCCAAACGTGCAGCAAGGGCATGAAGTCTCCCTGCTTCCTGGATGGACCTGGCTTCAACTGATCCTCATAACCCAGGAAATTTTTTCCAGGCCTATTTGTTCCATTTCAGCTGCAAAAGAAGTGCCAAGGAGTCAACAAAAGTTAAAAAAATATGGATGAAATGTGCTTAGAGATGGGAATATAGAAGAAAGACCATTGAAATATATGGAGAAAGCCCTAGTGGATGGTAGTCTCCTATAAGCAATAGTATTTGCTTGTGAGAGTCTATATACATACAACTACAGCCATAATAAACATCACAGATTTTATCCATTGATTTTAGGCTTCCTATTAATATCTAGTAAGACAATTAAAAACACTACCTCCTTCCTCCACTGCTAATGACATGGCAACAGAAGTGACTCTACCTGTGCCAGTTTCCCGCATAGCAGGTGTGGACCCTCACTGTGAAGAACCTGCATGACAGCACCAGCTCCTGGCCTCCTTTCCCCCGCATAGGCAGCAAGGATCCTTCAAGAGAGTCATCTGCAGTTCACCATCTCCACAAAGATGAGATGGAACCTTAGGCTATGTTGAGTTCCAAATTGTCCCTATGCAGCTTGTGTAAATGAGCAGAGAGAGAATAAAAATTGACTCCAAAGTAAAAAAAAAAAAACCAAACCAAAACCAAAACCAAAAAACAAACAAAACAAACAAACAAACAAAAAAACCCAAAAAAACCCCAAAAAACCCCAAACAAACGAAAAAAACCCTAGAGAAAGTGCAAAAGGAACAGCACTGAATTTATTAAACTCTTTGTTTTTCCATTTAGAAAAAAAATTTAGAATCTCCAGGAAAATATAGTGCCCAGACTGCATTTGTTCTACTTGGATAAGAAGCTTCCTGAAAACCCTACAAAATAGCACAGACTGCAGCTTTGCCTTTGCAGGAAAAAGTCATCACTGTTTGATAAAGTCCTGTGCCCAGGGTTTCACTATTTTGCAAATAGTCTACTTTGTCAAGGCGGAAGGGGAGGAGCAGAGCAATCTGCCAGGTTGGAAAAGGGATGGAAATTAGTGTTTGCAAATCTACAGTGTGCTGAAAGCACTTATTGAACTTAAATAAAAGGTTAACTGCCAAGGACTATGATTTTTTTCCATTTTTCATATGGCTGTTTCTTTGCAAGAACTGAACACCAAGTTGTTTGCAAGAAAAGGACTGATTTCCACTGAGAGAAAGAGGCTGGGGTTTTTCTCTTTTTAATTGGCTTCATCAAGTACTTCTCAAAGAGGTAACCAGAGAAACAGAAAAACACATGCTTTCTAGCTCATATTTACAATGTTTTCTCTCTGAAATTCATGCACTCCTGTAAGACTGTGTAATACAGTAATGCCTGGGGACAGAATAGAAGTGAGTGTTGGTGTGTACCTTGATCCCTGGAGGAAATTATCCCCTTCAATATTTTTCACATTTACTCAGAAATGTCTAAACCCACTACACTCCTTGCATGCCAAGAAGGGAGCCAAGAACTCAAGGATATTTTTTCTTCTCTCCAGATAGCACATTTCCCCACTCAAAAGAAAAAAAAAAAATCCCATCAGTCTGACAGACTTCCAGGAAACAGGGGGATTATTTTTTTAGTTACCAAGGTCCAAGTTCTGTTTCTTTAGGCACTGACAAGAAAGAGGCTCTTCTACATCTCTGTTTACATAGCTAATGAATACAGGAGAATGCTTAGCAACCTGTTGTCAAGCAGCATGAGATTCACCTTCCTAAGAACAGATTCATCAAGATGTGGTGCAATCATTTAGTTCTGTTTTAGTGTGTGTTAATAGGGGAAATTATTACTTTGCTTCACTCTACACAGACATTTTTTTCCATGTTCTCTAAAGACTTGAGGGTTTTTTAAGGCACCTTTTAAACATTATTGACCTATTTTTCCCCTTTCTACTCAATAAGTCTTTTATCTGTTATTTCCTCATCAAAAAAAAAAAAAAAAGAAGAAAAAAAAAAAAGAGCTTACTATTCTAAGAACATAGTAAAATGTGTTGTATTATCCCCATTCTGTTTCACCAACAAGGAGCACTTAGAGAATGGCAAAAGTTGTTTGGCTTGAGGAAAAGGAGACAGATCAAATGCAAGAAAGAGATTATACAGACAGATTTTTAAGGTGCTCCATAAAAGTGAACCCAGATGACACAACTGCCATATCCAAGCTTACCTTCCTGCAGGGATGAGCCAGCAGCCCCTGTTTTCTCTAAGGGAGTAACCCAGGAGTGGTTCATATGCAAAGGACAGGGTCCTGGCACCCCAAACACAATAAGCAGTGTGCACAATACCACACCTCCTCAACATGGATACAGGCCCATCTAGGCATGAGCCAAAAGCAGAGACACAAAGAGAGCTCAGTGGCCTCCCACACCTGACTGCAGCCACGAACAGTGAGGGCAGGGCTGGACTGGGGGCCTGCCACAGGGAGCTTGGTCCTGCAGGTAGTTGATGGACAAAGAGGGGATCAACTGTCTTTGACTTCTGCTCATGGGCAAACCAGTTCCTCCCAAGACACCTCAGTAGCTGCTTGCTATTTAACATCTGCCCACAGCAAAGCAACAGCTCTCTTTCTATTGAAGTTTTAATTTAAAAGTGGTTCAAGCTGCTCAGAGAGACACCTGGGTTCCCAGACAAATTACTGAAATACTTCACACTAACTTTTCCCTTCCCCCTAAAGCCAGCAGGTGACATCTGGAAAACATACAAAACAAAGAGAAAATTGTCATTTCAATGGGATTAGTAACTCCACTCCATCTGTGTGGGCGCTGCAGCCCTGCTGACCTCCTGTACCACAGGGCCGGGAAGCTCTGCAGGAGCAGGGCCAGCATCCTGGTCATGCATCACTTCCCCACCACAGATATCTCAGTGTGCCTGGTGTCAAAGGGAACAGGAATGTCTTGAGCCATAAGTGAAAGAGCATCCTGTGGAGTTTAGCTAAAACAAATACAATTTAAGGTGCTGGGTGGTATGACTCAATTCTAGGAGAGGATGTTTGTGGTACAGAGGGAAGTCAGTGAACACACTTTTCGTGTTGATGCAGGATATATTGGCACAGCATTCTGCTGAGTGCTGGGGCCAGTCCTGTCAACACCTTATAGCCAGCCACCAGAGAGCCTTCTCCAGCTCATGAGGAACATGGGCATCAGTGGCAGGAGGAGAGCACAGCATGGTCTTTGTCACTGACCCCAGCCCTGCTGCTGGCTCAGGGCTCTGCAGTGGTGCAGTCAGAGAGACTTCAAGCATCACAGCTCTCTGCCTGCCTGCTCCACTGCGTGGGCTTGACATGCAGATCTGCATTCTCAAATGCACAGGAGTGAAAGGAGAGGAACATAAAGACAAGAAAGAGTGAGACAAATGAGTAGGCAGAGGATACACAAGCTCTTCCTTCCAGTGTGTCACACATTCACACAAGTTATGCTTTATGTCTGCTTTTTGTCAGGTGGACCTGCAGTTTCACCAGTAAGGGGCTTTCTTTTTCTCTACCAACTCTGTACATTGTTAAATCAGCTTTACTCTTTTCTCATCTTTTCTCTTCCTGAGTCCACTGGCCTGGGGCTGTCTAGAAGATTCTTCACGGGTCAATCACCAGTTACTTCCACAGCCTCGGGCTGATTATTGCCTTCTTGTGAACCTCTAAAATGGGGAAACATGTTAGTGCTTCAAATGCATAGTTTAACAGGTTTGAAAAAAAATAAAAAACATAGGTACTTAGGGTGTGAAGCAATGAGTGCCATACATACACTGGAGATCCTTTATTTAGAGACAAGAGACACTGCAGGACTGTAGATTTGTTTTACAATGTGAAGCAAATCTTGTGTATGTGACACAGAGGCACTGAATCTCCCCTCTCTGGTGACACTGAGTGCAGCCTTAGCCTGCCTGTGCTGGCTGGCAGAAGTGGCTGTGATGCCAGGAGAAGGTAGTGCCCTTCTGCACAGTCAGCTCCTGCTCTTCTAGGGCTCATAAATTAGGAAAAGCATGGCACAAACACCATCCTCTGGACCCCATATTCCCTATAGCGTGCTGTGCAGGCGAAGCTAAGTAACCCCACAATTT
This sequence comes from Cettia cetti, assembly GCA_013401135.1. Classification (NCBI taxonomy): domain Eukaryota; kingdom Metazoa; phylum Chordata; class Aves; order Passeriformes; family Sylviidae; genus Cettia; species Cettia cetti. The sequence goes on along the minus strand of VZUI01037243.1, from coordinate 14,901 downwards.
AGGTGTAAGACAGAAATGCAGCAGGCTCACACAAGAGCTCTGTGTACTTGCCTGTGTTTGCACAGTGGGAAAGAGCCAGGTGGGGAATCCACCTGTTTAATCTGCCAGTCCAAGAAGTTAGCTCCCAGGGCAATGACTGCACTGCCAGAAGCAGCCTGGGATGCCAGATTTTGCCATGTTCTGGCCCTTCTGGGGATGGGGTTTGACCTTGGGCACAATGCTGCGCTCAGGTGGCTGGCCAGCTCCCAGACCAGAGCCAGTGCTGTCCTCTCAGCTGGGAGCAGGAGGCACAGAGCTGGGAGCATTCAGCCACACCCACTGCTGGAACACATCCCTGGCCTGCCAGATTTTAGAAACCTCTTTGATAAAGTCTCAGACTCCAAGACTGAAACAAGAACAGGGGTGAGATGGGACCTGCTTGAGCCATGTTACGCTCATCATTTTTGACAGATACTGAAGTACAAAATTACCCATACTATGCTAGGAAGGCATTTTAAAAAATGTAGTCTTATTGTAAATGTACTAAAAACATAACACGAAAGGGAAAAAATATTTAAACTTTGCAAAGTTTTGTTGGCTTTGACTTGTCTGAGCAACAGTGGAAAGCAAGGTTGAGGAACATCTAATGCTTTTTTACTGTGGGCTTCAAAGCATGTTAAAGTAACATCCACAGCCAGATATTTAAAAAGAATGCATAATATTCTGTAGTAAGAAGTTACAGTAATAATTAAATCACATTTTCTTTCAACGCTGCCGGTGCTGTAGTTGAGCTCAAAGTCAAATTAATGACAACAAATTATTTAATGAGCACCATTATGCTGGCTATGTAATGACACATAGGAGGACTGGTGCTGGTAGTTCAGAGGTTGAACCATTACAACATATGGAGTGATTAGATGATGCTCGAGTGCCCCACTCAGTCCTTCATGCCCAGACACAGAGCTTCCTTTTGGACAGAGCTGTGGGAGAGAGAGTTGGTGTGGCTAGCAGGAGGCAGCAGGCACAGGTGGCTCTGTGGTGTTCAGAGATGAAAAATAGCTGTCATGTGGGAGAAAAGGCATGTCTTTGCCATGTGTATGGAGAATTTTCTCCCAAAAAACATGGCATAGTCAAAAACAAGAAAACTAAACTCAAAAAAAAAAGTATAGCAATCTCAGTCTCTTCAGCAGGCAGGGTGGAGCTGATGAAGGAGATGTGGGTGAGAGCTCTGAATTGAAGGAAAAGAGTGGCTGGAAGGCTGTGGGGGCACAGGGCCAGAGACAGAAGGGTGCACAAAGCAAGAGATATAGTACATCAGGGTCTCAAGAAGCAGGAGGTAAACCACAGGGAATATTTTTCTTTGAACCATCATATCCTGAGGGTTCTCTGTTGCTTGTTTCTTCCTCCAAGCTTTCAAGGAGAAAGCTTTAAGTAGCAGAGAAGATAGATCAAAAAAATCCAGGGGACCTACACAAGAGACCTCCAAGGTAGACCAAAGACCTCTGAGGAAAGTGACCTCCTGGAGCTGTTGCCAAACAATATCATGTATACAGTATAAACACTCCTGCATTCTGGGAAATTTCAGAAGATAAGTACAGTGCTTTCCTCTGCTGATAAATCAGCAGCAACAAAAAATGTCATGTTGATTAATTTGACTAGCTTGCTTTCTTTATATGTGGGCTTCCAGAATGCCAGACGCACACAAATGCTGAAGAAAAATCAAACTAAAATTATTTTACCCTATGGGATACAAGGGAGGCCACAGATTCAGATCCAAACCCCAGGCTTCCCTTCAGCCTTTGGTTCCCAAAACTCTGGGACACTGTCTAACCTGCAGTCACATCTGCTGTGGCAAGGTTTAGCTCAGGACACAGGAAACATGAAAGATCACAGCAAGGTTCTGTGAATTCTCATCCTTTCTGGACCCTGATTTTCTTCAGATTCACCCTAAGCCTGGCCCAGTTCCGAAGACCAGCACCACAGGGCAGAGTTCACCATGGAAGACACAGCATTTGCTGTCTCTGAACATCTCCTTGGGAAAAGGTAAGTTTTGCTAGAAGCCAAAGCCTGTCTACTTTTATATAGCAGCTTCTTTCAGTACATTGTATCCTGTGCCCTGTCACCAAGCTTCTAGCCGGGTATGAAGAATGTTATCTCTCTTTGGCTCTAATGAACACCTGTAACAATTCTAAAGAATATGGCTGGTCATTCTGCTTAGTAGGGAAAATCATCCCTACCAACAGTGAGGCTGTCCAAACAAAAAATTAATTTCCTGAGCTGGCTCATCTCACCCAATTAGTCTTGCAGCAGCCTGCCAAAGTCAGGCTGAGTTTTCTCTTTGTTTTTTTTTTTTTTTTTTTTTTTTTTTTTTTCATCCAGTACTTCACCTTGGAGAAAACTTGCTTACTTGGATGTCATGACAACTTCTCAGGAACTTCAGAAAACTGAATTGAAAGTGTATCTCTGAGCTGCCACATAGCCTGTAGCTTAAAGGGCTAGCATAAAGTCATGTAAAGAAGTAGTTTTGCTTACTTGGGAGGGTAAGTTTAAAACCATGGTTTCTAAATGTTTCCTAAAGAGCCAAGCTATCCAATGCATGCTTTTCCTACATTTCCCTGGATGACATATGAGGCCAAGGATTTCCAGTTATCCAAAAAGCCAGAAATGGTGCTCAGAGCTGTTCCAAATGAAACTCTTACTTCAATATTTTAAAGACATCTATGCAGCTTCCGACCAGCCAAACTCCCTAACATTGGAGGGCAGGCTATGGCATGGCAGGAAGATAAACCAATGTTATTTGTTGTCTGTGAATTCAGCCAAAAAGACTGAAGCATTACACATGCTGTGGCATTTCCACAAAAACTTGCTGTGCCAACAAGAACAGCCTGGAAAGCCACTATACATTGTAAAAATCACAGACAGTTGCTGTGACATTCTGTGGGTTTATAGTTTATCCCCAGAAGCAAATAAATTAAACAAGGAATGCCTTCACTTTTCACATAGCCCCCTGTAAACCATTACAGTGAGTTATTGCTGACTAAGCCAATGTGTAGCTGTGCTGCACACACACACACCATCTTTCCCTGAGAGCCTCCACTGTAAAACCATCTTGCAGTTTAATCAGAAGTTTGCCTGTCTTTAAATACTTTGACCAAGACTTTCATGCTGTGAAGATGTTGACCTCAGCTGAACTTTAGGCAGCTAACAAGGTTAACTGGTGTAATAGATGGAAGCAGGGCTGTCTGAGAGGCTGAGAAGCCCCACTCAGAGGCAGGTGTCTATGAGCACCTGGTGCTGTCCTCCCTGGGTGTCTCAGTTCCAAGTTTGATGAGAAGGTGCAGCTCCTCCTGTTCCTGCAGCCATTCCCGGGTGCTAATGTCAATGAGGAGGCTCCAGACCACAGCAGAAGGATGTAGTTTTAGGGGTCCCCCAGGATGGTGAGGGAATGGCATGCAAAGATTAGGAACAAACTCCATGGTTTTAATGCCAAAGTTGGGGAAGCCATGAGTGAAACAGATTACGAAAAAGATCTGAGGAATAACTGGGGATGTGGGACTGACTACCTGAATCAGGAGGCAGATTTGGGAGATGAGGGGAAGAAGGGGGAGAGATGTATACTGTCAATGCAACTGTGAGCCATTTTTAGGGGTTAGGTGAGAGCACATAACCTGATAGGTAGAAAAAGGAACTTAGGCTGGGAGCTGGGTTGAAGGGAAGACTGAGATGTGGAAGAGAGAAAAGGTTTGGAGTTGGCAGCAAAGCAGGAGAGAGGTAGAAGCTCAGACTGGAAACAGGAGGCTGGAATAAGCGACAAGCTCCTAAGAAGAGATGATGCTATCAAAACTTCTAGGCTAGCTGGTGTAGCACAGGAAACATTAAACATGGCTTTTCCTAAGTACTGAATGCTTGGCTTTCACTCTGTGCTGTTTTAGATGAGACTTCACGTGTAATGACTGCACAAAGGCTGACATCCATGTCTGGGTGCTGTGACTTTTGAGGTGGACAAGCCACCAGGATAGCAGGCCACCTCAGCTAAGTACTTTTGGCAAGTACACGCCAATCAGGAATGGAGGCCCAAGGACAGGAACAAAGCCCTTTTCAACACACCCAGACACCTGTGACACTGAAGAGCTGCCACCCAGGAGGGCAGCCCCAGAGTGACCACCCCTCTAGGAGCACAGCAACAGGAGGACTGTCATGTACTGCTGGTCCCTTTGCACCCGCAGACAAAGAGATGGCCCAGGGGCTGCAGTGCCCCATCAGGTGTAGGTCTCCTGAGCCTGGCAGAGAGGACAGGGAGCATGCATGCAGCAAGGATGAGCAGGCAGCAAGTTGCTTTCTTGTATCAGAAACCTCATCATGGATCTGCAGGCTCAAAGGAGTCTTTCCCCACCACTAGGACAATCACCTAGGATGTGTTGCTTCTCATTCTAGTAACAAAGACCAAGCTGTTTGCCTGGCAGCCAGCTGGCCTCTCTGCCAGTGCCCAGTGAGGAGTGATTACAGCTCTCTTTGTCTCTCTCTCACAGTGGCATGAACACTGCCTGCAGCCTGGCACCTGCTTGCAAAGCCACCAGCCCAATTGCTCTGAGGCAGCATGGATGGTATGCAGATGAGGAACCCAAATGAGCAGGCAGTGATCATTCAGTCCACGTGGCCACAGCTTCCCAGCAACCCCAAGCTGACTCTTTCTTCCTGCTAACAGCAGCATTCAGATCAGGCATGTGGCAGGAACCAGCTACCTTGACTGAGGTGGAAGAAAAATGGATATCTGTGCAGCTTGGTGCTGCCCACAGCTGAACAAGCAGCTCCTCATGGTGCCTCCTCACCAGTGCACCAGGTAGGAGATACTTGTGTGGATCAGCACCGCAGTGCACCCCTCTCAGAGACAAGAATGTACCCTCAGCTGGGAAAGACCAAGGCCAAGTATCTAAGTTTTCCCACTGCTCATACAAACCTGGTCTAGCAGCATGTGGTGTGCATTTACCCCCTTTTAACCAGCCAGAGACTGTGCTACCAGAAAGCCATAAGCATGGAGCAGACCCTGAGGCACATCCACCCCCAGCCTCACCCTCTGCTGCTGTTGTAGCAGTGTCTTACAGCTTTTTCCAGAAGAGCAATGACTTTACAGGAGCCAGAGACATCTCCCTGCCCACAGTGTGCCAGGCCAGCTGCTCTTGGTGGGACAGAGCCAGTGAAGAGATGTGACTCAGGCAGGAGTCGCCCGTCAGGAAACAGCTGGCGGCACTCAGCAGTGCTGGGGTGCTGGGCACAGAGTCTCCCCCGGGCTCTGAAAGGCATCAGCTGGGCCTTCATGATGGGCCATGTGCCTCAGAGCCAAAACTCACCGGGTTTGAGGCCGAACAGATGGACTTCACTGGGAGAAGGGGGAGGCCACCTGAGGAAGGGGAACTCAAGCCAACACGAAACATGTGTAGGGCTCCTTAGCAACAAGAGATTAGCCTAAGAATTCAATTGCATTGCAGACCTCTGGATATGCACATGCTCTCCTTTACTCACACATGCTGAAAGCCTCCCTGGACTTCAGCATCCTCAGTGGCCTCCCTCCAGCAGCCTCCCTGTGCTTCTCCATCCTGCTCAATGGAGCCTGTGAGCCAAGTCCCGGCACCTCTTGTTGCTTTCCCACACTGAGTACTGCAATATCAAGCACCAAATACACCTCAGTCTTCCTTTTCTTTTCACCCCAAGATATCACAGGCTCTTCCATATCTCGGATCTATGAGAGGAAGAAGAAAGTCAGCACAAGGGTTTCTAAATGGATACCATTACCACCAGCAACACACAAACCATGTCACAGTGCTGATGGCTTTCCCGAGCCACCAGTGCCTATCATGCTGCTGCTAGTGTTGCTAATTCAGAAGAGCCTTACACTGGCAGGTGATTCCATTAATGCTGTCCTTCAACTAAGGCCCAGCACAACCTCTGTGAGTTCCTCGGATGCAGACCTTTGCCCAGCCACACACAAGCTGTCCAAAACTGCTGCATGGAGTGCATGGGTGTCCATGCCCACTGCCTGGGCTCTTCACTTTTGAATCTCAGCTCCCTGTGTCCTGTTCAAGAGGCCCATGGCAGACATGATGAGAAGCAAGCCAGGGAGCCTTCTCCTGGAAAGCATAACCGGGAACAGGGCCATGCTCAATATTTGCTTCTTCCCCATATACAAAATCATCCTCAAGATGGGAGTGACATGTGCAGCAGAGAACTCTGCCCTCCTCTCAAATTCTTCTCCTTGGCTTGTTGCTTTTCATAGCAAAGCTATAACTCCTCTAGTGGTTTCCTTTCATCATGAATGCAGAGGCTGTCATCTTGCTGCTACCTTCCCCAGGTGTGCCAACACCCATGGCAGTGTAATCCTGTCCCATGTGTGCAGAGGTATATAAACAAAGCAGGGCTAGTGAAAAAACCCCTCTCCCTCCCTTTCTAGTTCATGTGTTCAAATCCAAAACAGTTTGGAGGTGTCGTTGCTTTGTCTTCTGGGTCCTGTCATCAGCAGCATGTGCTCTTACCAGGACATGACCCAGCTGCTCTTTTTTCTGCAAGCTGCTCCCCGCTGTCATAATGTGACTGATGAGCAGAAAGAGCCAGACAGAAGACAATAGGGAGCAAAGAAATGGAAGAGAAGGCAGTGGAAGAGAGCAGTGGGGGAAATCCCTTATAATAGTGAAAAACAGGCAGAAAATGAGAAAGAAGGAAGGCAGACGATGAGCAAGCAGAGAGAAGAAGGAAAGAAAAACTACAGAGAACAAAGAATGTAAAACAACAGGAAAGTGAGGAGGTAAAAAAGGAGAAATAGTAGCTGAGGCAGTCCCCATCTTGAAGATAAACAATATGAGAGAAAGCCTTTTGGCTAGTACATGGTAAATAGCTCGGTCAGGAGGTAGCAGATGCTGCCCTTTCTGTGCAGCTGGGGCAGTCATTTGTCACAGGCAGAATCAAAGGCATCTGAAGAGACTTTTGAGGGAGTTACCGCAATAGGATCAGAAGCAAAATCTGTCCTGCAAGCTGGAAAGGGTCATTAAATCTGTTATCAGAGAGCTGATCTCTGATAGCAAGCTCATGCTCAGTTTGTTTGGCAGCAGTGTGTTTCTGTGCCCATGTCCTGCTCACTGCACTCGCCTGGGGAGCACAGAGAGTTCACAACACACCAGCAAGAAAACTTTCTGCCTTCTGAGACAGTGGGGCCAATCTGTGCTGCATGCAGAGATCTGTGCTCTCTTCCAATGTAGCTATCCAACTAGTTATAGAGCTGGTCTCTCACAAAATAAAAGTCTATTTGGACTCTGCTTAATATACTTTTTTTCATTGTTGAGATGAAAACCTTATGATGAAAGCTCACATTTTACCAATTTAAGGAACACTAAAAGAAAGAAATGCTGATACATTAAATGTCAAATCAGAGAAAATGAGTAAAACCCACTTTACTCTCTTTATAACTTTCTGAAGATACACATGCTACCAACCTAATTCTGACTTCATTACCTCCATGCAGTTCCACACATGGAAAGAGGTTGCAGGCATGACTGTGTGGCCAGAAGTTGTACAAGGAGGTTGAGGGAGTTCAGAGCACTACTGGTGTTGTCCTTGTGAGGACAATTACCCTGCAGAAGCACATGGTTGCTGGCGCACACTAGGCTTGCTAGGTCAGAAAATGCTGGAGCCCATCCATGGGCTCTTTGCTTTTGAATCTCAGCTCTCTGTGTTCAGTGTAACTAATTACACAGGGCTTTGGAAGGAGACTTTACTAATCTGCTAGACCCGGGGTAATTTTTTCCAAAAAAACCCAAGGGATCTAAGAGAACTTTTTCTTGCTTTCTAGCAGAGCGTAGATGTCTGAACTGCTGTAAAGCACCACCACAAATCAGAAAATGCTCACCAAACTGTGCTTGTACATCCTTGGTAAACAGCCAGCAAAAAAACCAAGGGAGGAGACATGAAGTGGGATCCTGGCCTCTGTGTCAATGCAGGAGCAGAACTGTGGACAGAAACCAGCTTCTCACTGCCTCCAGCTACTGCCAGCCATCCAGTTGCTACATTCACAAAAAATAAAAACAAATTTTCAAAACATGGTTTTTGTTTTGGCCTGACATGAGCACTGGAAACAGTCCTGGTGCAGACTCTGTAGCCATGAAATATTTCTTCACTAAAATCTTCCTCAGTCATAGGAAAAATTTCTTCACTGGAAGAGTGATCAGGCACTGGAATAGGAAGCCCAGAGAGGTGGTGGATACCATCTCTGGAAGTGTTCAAAAACCATGTAGATGTGGTGCTTAGGATCATGGTTCAAGGATGGACCTGCCAGCATCAGGTTAATGGTTGGGCTTGATGATCCTAGAGGACTTTTCCAACATTAATGATTCTGTGATTCTGTAATATTAAGTAAAAATACATCATCCTCAAATTACAGCAGATAAGAAAAGTTAACAGCTGCAGAAAACTGATATCCTTATGCAGGAATCAGCATTGACTTCCTCAGAAATGGCTTTCAGAGAGCAGTGGGAATTTACCTCACATGAACCTCTGCCCCTGAGCTCCCACTCGTTATATGTCAAAGCACAAAAGCATCTTTAGCATTAAAGGCTGAGCTGGAACAACAAAGTCAAACTCTTCATTAATAAAAAGCCAAACTACCAAGAGATTAAGAGAGTTACAATAGAAACACTCTTTTTGATCCATTAAGCCACTTTGGAGGTTTTGGTTTAAAGCACTATTTGAATCTGTACCAGAAACAAAACAACAATAACATGCAAATTAGACTTGACTAAATGAAAGCTTTTGGTAAGTAGAGTAAATAGTTCAATATTTTTAAACTGTGAGTAAGGATTGGGGTCATTTTGTTTTAGAGCAGTGAGAGTATAAAGGCATTTATAGGCATAAAATGGAGGAGGGAAGATTTTTTTAATTGCATCAGATAAAAAAAAAATCCTTCTAGACCCACACATACACAGGTAAAGAAAAAATACAAGTGTTGTGTCAAGAAAACACAACACATACAGTTATATTGCTGGTTTATTTTGTATATTTCTTAGATTAACAAGTCTTTAAAATCCTTTTATAGTCTTTTACAGATCACCTTGCATTGAGGCAAGTCATTTCTGTTAGATATTGGTGTGGTTTATTGCATTGTGTTTGATGGATGGAGGTATAGAGAAGTGATGTTGTAAGGCAGTACTTCTCCAGGATTGCCCAGTCAAGGTTATAAAGAGCTCCCAATAATTCTTCACTAGGAGACAGGAGAAAGGAGAGTCATGACCCTCCTGAGCCTGAAAGCAGAGTGTTCCTCATTTCTGCCATTTCAATGTTGTTCCCTTGTCGTTGCAGGCTGCCAGGCTGTAAGAGGGTACCAGCAGTTCAGAAATCTTTCTTCACCATGACACTTGAGCACACCCCTTCTTGCTCAGATCCACAGTGTGATGTCTTAAAGCTGGGTATGGAGCCGCTACACTTTAATATCTCAGCTCTTCCTCGTGCAAAGTCTTTCCCCTTCCTGACACCACATACCATCCTGGAAAATGGTATCCCATTCTGAGATGGTGCCCACTGGGATTCAGCTTTACAGTCACTCCTACTTTATGTGCTGCCAGTAACAAGTGAGGGAACTGACCCTGCAGCCACACAGACCCTCTCACCCACATCGTTATCAGATCCATGCTGTGGTTAATTAAGCGTGGTTGTGCCCTTGGGCTCAGCTGGGGTCTGTCTGCTGGAGCAGGACAGCAGTCTCTGGGAGGAGGGGGCTGGTTCTCTCGTTTCTGGATCTCTTCCTCTGGCTGTACCTTGCAGGTTGTCTCCTCTTCAGGTCTAACTCTGTATCTGTGCAGCAAGTTCATGCCTCAAGCTGTGACAGTGCTCCTTTAGCTTTACATTTAATAGTAGCTGGTTTGTTTTAGGCATAGTTGGCCAAAGCTTCAGCAATGTGTTAATAGGAATGTTAAGCTGACATTTTCTAGAAACAAGCTCAGGAACCACCTCATCTATTTTCAGTGTCTAAGCTGAAAAAGAATGTAATATGTAAACATACAGTATCAACTGCCATAACCTATTTCAAAATTATTTTTTTCTTTAAATTTTAATATTAAAAGCTCTTGGTCATGAAATCACAGAGAATATTTATTTTCTTTTAAAACAAAAGCATTTTCTGCATTCTTAGGAGATGATTTTTGTTACGACCTGCACTCAAGCCTTGAGATATTCAATCTAACATGTTATAAATGCATATTCATATAGCTCTTAATAATAAAGCTAATCAGCATGTTATTCTTTCTCCAAAGGATTAACTTCTTCCTTTGTCACATCTGACTTTTAAAAACATCAGTCTCAGCACTGGGTAAACTGCTTTAACAGAAAAGATGAAATCACCTCATGACAAATACTCAGTGTACTGTTATATGCTATTATTTCGAAGTCTAACTGCAAACTTCAGCTTTTACAAGCAGGATGGTGGCCAAACTGCTTAGTTACCAAATGTGTTTGCATTTGTGTTTACAAACTGAACACATCTCTCCCTTCTTTTAATTAAAAAAACCCAACCTTTTAGTTTATTAAACTAATCCTGCACATGCTCGCCAAAGGTTGGACAGAGAATGTCCCTTCCAGTCAATCACCAAAATTAGCAGTTCTCCCCATCATGCCTTTGCCACACCCTGTGTCAGTGGAGACATCTCCACCCCACTCAGAAATGATCCATCTCCTCCAGACAAAAACATGATGTATGCTAGGGAAATCAGCTGGTCTTTGGCAACTGCATAGTTCTGGGCACTAGAAAAGCTCCCATGCTTTTGGTGTAAGGGGGTGATAATTCTTCCTTTATCTGACAGAATTATTGTGGAATTATTCTACTTATGTTTGTAAGAAAGTCCAATATTCTGTGCAGTCTGAAGGAGAAGAGACTGACAAAAACCAAGGGTGTATCCCTGCATCCCTGCAGAGGATACTGGGAACTGCCTGGGAAGTGGGATGAATTGGTCCAGCAGAAAGGACATACCAATGGGATGCAAATGTTCAGGAGAAAGTCAACATTTCATAGACTAATTTTTCTGAGAGCTGATGGGAAACTGACAAAAAAACCCTCCAACCCCTCACCAAACTTCAGCCCCCCAGCCAACAGACAAACAAACCAAAACCAAACAAAAACCACAAAACCAAACAAAAACCACAACCAAAAAAACCCCAAACCCCCAACCCAACAAAATCCTCCCCCAACTTGTTCATCATGTTACTACAGGAGACACCAACCAAGAGTGACAAGCTGACTGATTGAACTGGCCAAGGCTGTAACCTCATATTTTCCAAGGAGGTTATGTTAGAAAACAAAAGTGCACACTGGGGGCAGTTGGCTGGGATTGTCTGCACAGACATAGCACCTTTGAAGAAAAACCACAAGTGTCACACAGCTCTAGACCTCTTGGGCAAGTGACAAACATAAAAGGGCAGAAAAAAGGGCTCTCTTTGCTCCTTCCCTTCAGAGAGGCCTTTCCATGCTTCTCTGTCCCTGAAGGAGAAATGACACAGAATAGCTTTGGTGGAAAGCATGTAAACAGATGTAATATCAAATACTCATTTAGCCAAGCACTGATTTTTTTTCCCTGGCACATATTACTACACAGTTGCAAAATTTCTTATGAATCTGTAGGGGAGATTCCTGTACTACATGGTCAGAGACAAAATTCCCACCCACCTCAGCAGGGCTGGACTTTTATCCAGTCTCTCATTCCTTCATGCCTTTTTCTGTCTGGAGGGGGAAGCTTGCACTAATCTTTCATATCATGGGCTGATTTCTACATACACTCAGTTACACCAAGCCACAGCCTGGCTCTGCACCACCCTTCAGGAGCAGCTCCCCATCTTTATGCTTTTACAAAGAACAGCAGCCAGAGCTGAAGGAGCATCCTGCTGCTTTCACTAAAAACACTCCTGTGGCCTTTGCATTTTTCAGTTTTGTTATTCAAATGAGTCAATTCAATTTTGTATTACTCGGCCTGTATTCCAAAGTACTTTGTCCCCTGTGGGGTCTGAAGTAAATGAAAAGTTATTGTAAGCTAGAGGACTTATAAAAGAATAAGTGCATGCACTATCTGAGCAAATATGCAGAAATCAAGTCTATTGCAGGGTTCTTGCCTTACAGAAGTCCCACCTTAATGTGCAATAGATATTAAGGTTGCCGCCAGATATTTATTCTTCTTTCTCCTCACCATGCACAGAAAAAAATCAGGGGCTAAACCACAGTGATGTAAGATAAGGATAAAAGTGACAGCTCAGACTACGGTAGCCAAAAGCTGGCAAGAGTGCCCACGATTCCCTGTACCAGGGCAGTCTGGTGGGAGTCCTGTGACAGCAGATCCCTCCTCTGCTGCCCAGCACAGGCAGCTGAATGAGCTGGAGAAGAGCCCTGCTGGATGCAAGTCCTACAGTGGGGCAGCCCATGGGACTGCTGCACCTCATCCCACTGCTGGCGTGTCAGGAAGGAGTGCCCCATTCCCACAGGTGCTAGCCTGGGTGTCACTAAGGCTGACCAACAGGGAAAACCACCAGTAAAGCTGCTGCAGCATCCCAGAGAGAAGGAGGAGTTCCCCCTCCATCCCAAAGTGCCCTGTGTTCACAGAGGAACCCAGCCCCTTCATGGTGCCAGCAACAGCAAAGCCATTTGCTGCTGGAGGTGGGATCCAGGTGTCCCCACCACTACTGCAGAGCACATTCCCACTGGAGCCACAGGATCCCCCTGCCTCTGGGAAACATCACCCCTGCCCTGCTCAGAACCTGCCTGGCCCCCACCTGGCTCTGGGCCAGTCTCCCCGGGGTGCCAAGGCTGCCAGCTCCGATACCATCTCAGAGGTGTGCCAGAGAGGGCTCTGCATCCACTCACACCGGCCACTGAAGGTGCTCGCCACACTTCACAAGGGCGTGAGGTCCAGAATAAATGCATTTTTAGTCTGCCTTCCCTAGGAGGAGAAAAAATGCCACACTAAGAGAGAAAGTGTGAAAATTGAAGAGACACATGCAATGCTGTGCAAAAAAGGTCTGACTTTAGGATTAGATCACTTTAATAAGTAACAATAGTTACTTATTAAAAATAACAAAATACTTGCCATGTTAAGTCTCTCTCTATCAAAGGGCTGAGCAGTGAAACATGCATGCTCTATGGCAACCCAAATTACCTTCTATAAAATCACATATATCTCCATACTTTACTTATAAAAGGTCAGCAGATCAGATCAATTAAGCTGCACTTAACTGATGTTTATTGCATTTGTATGTCAGTGTTACTCTAAGAAACCAGCCAAAACTGGTGTGAATAACAGTGAAAACCTCAAACCACAAAAAAGGACAAAGATTTGTTCTTAAAAAATGAAGTAAAAAGAAAAGTATTCTAGGCATAATTTTGAAAGTTTTTTGACACAGGTACAAAAGCTACTCTCAGACTGTGTTTTAAATAAAAATAATATACAGAAGGACTGCCTATCTAACTGAGTAAAATGCTAGCACAAGAATTAGTACTAGCATAAAAAAGAGGAAGCACAAGCAAACACAGTCTTGTGTAGGGCATGGGAAAGATAAATAAGTCAGTAGAGAAACTTATGGTTAAAAGTTCAGGAAGTACAAGTGTAGAAATGTTAAAGGCAAGTAGTTGTAAAGAAATGAAATACTTTTCTGCCATGTATAGAAAGTAGAAGGAATGAAAACTGTGGCTGATGTGCAGAATGGAGAAGGTTGAATTGAGGGATAATCTAGACAAGTCCTACAACCTGAGTTTTTAATAAAGATGCTGATCTTGAACATGGGAACAAAGATGTAATGGTTGAGACTAGTTGGAGAGAGCAGGTTCCCAAAGCTAGGATGGAAGTAAATGTGAAAGAAGATAATGCATGAAATGTTGGTGGCACATACATTCCCCATAACCCTGGAGAACCTACAACTGGAAAAGGGTGAAGCCACAGTAACTAAAAGCACTGTGACAAGCAGAAAAAGCAATGAAACCTAAAGTGCACTTGGTATGGCTAACATGATTTTTTGGGTACAGGACAACTGCTTTCTGAAAGAAGAAAATGCAAAAGATTTGTTCTTTTTGACCTTGAGTAAAACATTTCCCACTGCATTTCTTGTGGGAATAGCTGCAAGTGGCAGCAGACTAAAAGCAGAGAACAGACTGTGTTGGAAGGGATTGGTGAAGCTCATCCAGTGGAAAGTACTGGATCTCATAGCAACACTTTCAGAAATGACCTGAATGACCTGTTACAGTTTTTCATGCTTAATGAAATTTTTGCTAATGTAACATAGAAATGAACTGCCAAAAGGCAAGGACTGCAATCTCATTTGGGAAAAAAACTGGATGACCTTGAAGTCTGGGACAGTAGAAATTAAATTAAAAGTACAAAGTCATATACTTAGTGTCTAGTAGGAAGGATCTCTGCTATATCCCAGGAGTTTGTTTGTGTGAGATGATGGAGAAGACAGACTGAAGTGTATTATTCAGGGTGATGTCAAGCCAAAAATGTGGTGCATCCATTAGAACAGCAGATGTGATCACAAGATGAAACAGGTATTTCTAATATGAATCAGTAAGATTACACAAAGTTCTTGTGATACGTAATTTTTACTGCCGTGCACATTTTTTTGTAAAGAGTAAATTAAATTAGAGTAGTGCTAAGGAAAGTTACTGGGGGGATCAAGTGACATACCAGGGATAGAAATACCTTTTTTTAAAAGAAAGGTTTATGACCACACAAAACCTCGAGTCAATAAAAATGGTCCTTAAGTGACAGGATTTCATGCAGTCAGCTCTGGAAAAAGGTTTGGGATAGGTATATAGGCTTAAAGCAAGGCCTGATTCACTTACTCTACTAGTTGCTGAGGAGAGGGAGAGGGAGAGGGAGAGGGAGAGGGAGAGGGAGAGGGAGAGGGAGAGGG
>VZUI01037241.1:0-13021 GCA_013401135.1 Cettia cetti | reverse complement strand
TGGGATGGGGCTGGGACAGGTGGGATGGGGCTGGGACAGGTGGGATGGAGCTGGGGCAGGTGGGATGGGGCTGGGACAGGTGGGATGGGGCTGGGACAGGTGGGATGGAGCTGGGGCAGGTGGGATGGAGCTGGGGCAGGTGGGATGGGGCTGGGGCAGGTGGGATGGAGCTGAGGAAGGTGGGATGGAGCTGGGGCAGGTGGGATGGGGCTGGGACGGGGCTGGGGGGCAATGCCAGCCCCAAGCCCTGCCAAGTCCTGGGCTGGCCAGGCGGGCACATGGGGCCGTGGCTCCTGCAGCCCAGCCAAACCTTCCCGGGCCGTGTGCTGCCCCCGCAGGGCCCGTGTGAGCTGGAGAGTGACCCCGCTGTGGGCACGGGGCCCTGGGGCAGCCTGAGCTGCCTCCCCTGTGAAACCTCCCTGCACAGGGGGCACGTTGGGGCACAGAGGTGCCAGCCCGGCCACCTCACCCAGGCTCCCTCCTGGCACCGGGAAGTGGAAGCACAATCCCCAAAGGAGGAGAAGGAAAGGCAGGAGGCAGCAGTGCTGCCACCACCCTGGGCTGTGATTTGCGAGGAAACAGGAAGGAAAGAGGCCTATCTGGTTGGACAACCCTTAAATCAATGTATCCTAATTAACAAAAGATCTAATTCATCAAAATGACAGCAACTCTATTTATATCACCTCCTTCCATGGGGGCTGCTGGGGGTTTAGGCTTGGGGATTTTTCTCCCTTCCCTTTTCTGACAGCTTTATCTTTCCCACACACATTTTAATTTTCCCTTTCTGGGGGAGAAGGACTGATAGTGAAGCTTTCCTTGGGAATATGAACATTTAATTGACATTTTCTGCCTCACCCCCAAAATAGCGGGGTATGTGGGGGGAGCTGGGAAGGAGAGGTTATCTTGGAGAGGTGCAGGTCTGCTTTGGAGGGGGAAGAAACCGCTGCCAGGTGAGCAGGGGGTTGCAGCTATCCATGCAAAACGTGGCCAGGTCCTGCAAGCTGGGGCTGTGCTCTGAAAACACCCCCAGCAGCAGCCGTGGTCGTACAGGGATCTTGGCTTTGGCTCGGAAAAGCAAACCCTGAGAGCTTGACAACGTGCTGGCTGACACCTTAAATCTTGAAGTGCATAAAAAGAAACCCAACTGTTTTGTTTTGTTTTAATATCTGGCACCTCGTGGTTCGGGGGCTGGGAGCTGAATTGCCGAATAAATACCGGGCCCGTGGCAGGGCAGAATTGCTCTGCTGCTCTCAGCGGGCTCGTGCTCGGGGGGAGCGAGGCTTGGACGTGATATAGGAACACCAAAATAGCAATAATAGTAATGAATCCCCGCTCAGCCGCTCCTCCCACGGCAGTGAGGGGCAGGAACGCGAGCTGCAGCACGCAAGCCGCGGCTCGTGTGGAAGAGGAGGCTCGGGAGGCTGCTGGGGTAAAAAAAGAAATCACCAAACTGAACCAAACCAAGGCAGGGCAGCCGCGCTCTGAATCGCAGCCTGCTCTGAGCACACAGAGAACAGGAGATGAAAGGGCCATAAAATGGAGCCGTGGCTGGAGCTGCACCAGCACATCCATCCTGCAGAGCCGGGTACCTGCGCCTCCCGGAGCCTAAACTTCTGATGAACCAACGCGCTGCCGAGCGCATTTATATGCAAAGGCGTATAATATGTCCCCTGTATCTAATTATCTGTCAACCTGAGGCAGTTTGTTTTCCAAATCGGCCTCTCGGCTGTGACTTTATGAGGTCGTAAAGAAAACGGTGCCACTCTCGCACCGGAGCGCCGGGAGAGCCTGGATCAACAAATTACCGTCTTTAATGGTGTCTGCTGAGCGCCCCTGCCCTCCGGCGTGCCCGGCACAAAGAGAGAGCCCTGGCGTGGGCAGCCCTGGAGCCCGGGCAAAACCCCGCACAGCCCCGGGCAAAACCCCGCACAGCCCCGGGCAAAACCCCGCACAGCCCCGGGCAAAACCCCGCACAGCCCCGGGCAAAGCCCCGCACAGCCCCGGGCAAAGCCCCGCACAGCCCCGGGCAAAGCCCCGCACAGCCCCGGGAATCCGGGCAGTTCCAGCGCAGGCACCGCACTGGACGGGGCAGGGAGGGCAGGAGGGACCCCCGCGCTGCCCTCGCTGCCCACTCGCCCTCCTCTGGCCACGAAGTTTGGCAGGAGCTGGTGAACTCCAGGCCGCCGGCTGTGAGAGCAGCAGCACCAAGCCACGGATTCCTCTGCCCACGCTGCTCCTGTGATTAATGATGGAAAGGAATTAAAAAGAAGGAGGTAAAAAAATAAAAAAGGAGCCAGGGAGAGGGGAGGGGAGCGGGTCAACAGCTGAGTGCAAGGCAAGTCGCTAGACAGGGAGTAATTAAGATACTTGGGTAAATATGATTAATAAGCTCAAACTGGCAGGGTGTGCAGTAAACAAGGGCTAACCAGATGGTACCCTTTCCTTTCTGACAATGCTGCAAGCTTTGTAAAAATAGGAAGGAAGGCTCTGGATCCTCCCAGCGAGCTCGGGAGGAGGGAGGATTCAGCACAGGGCCAGGGCCGTGAATCACCTGATAGGAATGAGAGACATTTCCCCCTCCATCACATCCCGACCAGGGGCTGGGAAAACACCGCCGCAGGGATCAAAAACACGGCAAACACGCTCAGATCCCGGAGCTGGGAGCTGCTGGGAGGGCTCGGGGCAGCACCCGGGGCCGGGGGGTCATGCCCAGCTGGGGCTGCTCAGAAATGTCCCCCCAAAACACCTCCCTGTCAGGAGATGCCATTTCAGCAAAGGTGAAACATTTGCGGAAATGCGCTGATTCTGATGAAATTGCATTTGGAAAGAAAAATCAAAGGAGAAAATCATTTCGATAAGGCCAAAGCATTTGAGCTTGACCTTTTAGGAATTAAATGGCATAGGGTATTTTTCCATTTCAGAAAGCATTTTGTTTCAATGTTATATATATAGAAATATATCTGTAAGATCTGCTGAAGCCAGAATGAAATGTTGTGATTATCCCAACATGTGATGATACATTTCCCCCAGTGCAATACTATATGAAATTAAGCCCAAGTATCCTTCTGCTTTGAAACCTGGAGCACCAGAGCAGCAGGACAATGTGTTCAGGTCTCAGTTTGCACTGGACTATTTACTGTCCAGCACTTTCAAAATAAGAAATTTGCCAAGTAGCCCCAGGTATTGATGTTTGATTAAATCAGGGCTTGGCTTTTGGCTTCCTCAGGACAAGGATTCTCCTTTTTCCCAGCTGAAAAGTTCCCAGTGCTAATGAGAACAGCAAATGTTTTGTCTTCACGGGAGATGAGCAGAACACGGGGCGTGGGAGGAACTCCTGGAATCCCGGAGGTGGCTCCAGCTTCTCCCAGCGCTGCTTTTCCCCACAGCTCACTCTTTTCACCACAGCTGAGGTGTCTCAGTGTCGTGGGGAACTTCCCCTGGGCTGGGAGGTCGTCCCTCAGCTGTGCCACAGATCCGAGGTCACTTCTGGTGTCCCTGCCCAGGCTTTGGGGCTGTCACAGCACGCCCAGGGCAGGGGCTGGGGCAGGGGCTGGCCCTGCCAGTGCCACATTCATCACACCAGTGCAGGACTGGGAGGGGCTGTGGATGCTTCCAGTGTGAAAAACGCAGTGAGATTTGCTGGGAGGCTGAAGGAATAGCCAGTGGCTCGAGGAGGTGGGGTAGGGATTAAAGATAAAGAAGAAATTTCAGCTCATTGGCAGGACACATATTTTTCCAATATAAAAGCAAATGGGGGAACCCTTAAATAAATTGACTCTATAAAAACGTCCCTTTGTATTACCACCTCACCTTTTCAGGGGGAAAACACCAAGGTTTATTTTCGTGGATCCAGAATAAAAATATCAGTGCTGCTTTGTAATTTCCCAGAGCCACCAAGCAGTCCAGAGCTATTTAAAACCCAGAGGCCCCCCTGGCACCCAGCGCCCGCCCGGCTGCAGGAGCAGCTGCCATGGAATTACAAATCCTCGTCACAAGTGAGGAGAAACAAGTTGTGGCATTTAGGAAAGGTCTGCAAAAATAGGTGTCAGACCTTAACTAATAGTGATTGTCCTTCCATTCTGCTGTAATTTACATTTAATTCACACATTTCATTTCCATTTAAAATATGATTACAGTGTTTTGAAGCACATCTCACCTGTCCCCTCTGATTAGGGCGGGATGGAAATAACACGGAGCAGCAGGAGCGAGGCTGGGCCTGGCTGCGGGGTGGGAAACCCTCGGTGCTGCTGGGGACAGGAGCACTTCCAAAAACACCTCCTGAGCAGGGGCAGGGGGGCACAGCAGACAGACACAGCCCTGCCCCACAGGCAGTGCTTGCCCAGGGCTTCAAGCACCAGCTTTAAAGGTTTCACACCTTCCAGCAGCTCCAGCCTCATCCTTGGCCTTGGACACCGCAGGGATGGGGCAGCCAGGGCTCCTCTGGGCAGCCAGGGCCTCACTGCCCTCACTGAGGAGAACTTCCCTCCTCCTGCAGAGGCCTTCCAGAAGACTTCTTTAAGCACAAAAAGTCCTGGCTCAGAAATAAATCAGCCCTGCCCGTCCCCGGCCCGTCCCCAGCCCGCCCCCGGAGCGCCGCAGAGGAGGAAGGCGCTGATTAATATCTGCTACGTGGAGGGGAAAACAACAACCCCGTAAACAGTATTATTAACCCATGGGCTGGCAATAAATCAGTGTGAGAAGGTGACCTCAGCAATGCTGGAGTAATCCTGTGTGTCAGGGTAAATTTATGAGGCCAATTTTATTGGCCTGTATGACCCAGGCTCCTTGGAGATGTCTCAGTAACAAATCCAATCCATATCATTTATTAGCTTTGCACAGTGTCAGCTCGGAGCACGGGAGGGATCCCATTAAATCCAACTGCTCCCTCTGCCAACCATGGGCACAAATAAGCTCTTGGAGAATTGTGGGCTGCCAGGAGCCCCCACGGAGGAATCTGCTCTCGGATCCTTGCAGCCTCCCAGGCTGGAAGGGCCGGGGTTGGGTCCTCCCTGGCCCTCCCTCACCTGTGCTGGGCTGGCTGTGGGGACAGGGGTGACAGAGCTGGGGACAGAGGTCTCCTCCACCTCCCAGGATGATCTAGAGGAGGATCTGGTGACCCTGGGACCAGGGCAGGTGCAGGTCCCAGCCGAAGGGATCTTGTGAGCAGAGCTCTGCTGGGCGAGGGGCACACCAAGGGATTTCAGAGCTGTTGGTGGCTGAAGCTCCTCCCTCCAGGAGGGAAGGGATCCTCTGGCTGGGCCCTGCAGGCAGTGGCAAAAAATCCCCCATTTGGGGGCACCTGGGGAGCCGGTGGTGACGTGTGTGTGGTGCCAAGCACCCTGCTGGTGACAGGAGCAGCTGTGCCTTGGCAGCAGCACCCCTGGGTCTGGTCCCTGTTGGCCAAGCAGGGCCTGGTGGAGCAGTTTGAGGCTGTTTGACTGTCCCTGTCATCATAAGGTTTACGGATGGTTAATTTATTCTTTATAGCAGAGTCATTGATGGCTGTTAAATCACAAATGAGAGCCAATAAAGGGTGAATTGCAGCTGAAATTACACTGTTTATATGACAGCAGAGTGCTGGCTAAAAGATTCATATGCCGCTGATGAAGTACGTTATAAATTTTAATTACCATAGTTTGTACAAATGACATGTTTGAAATGCTATTGAGTAATGTGACCCTGATAATGAAACTATAAAATAAATCATTAACTTTCTGAATGAGCTTTTTTATTTCCATGCTACATGAAGTAAACTTTCCAATTTATTCCATTGCAGTCTTCTTCTGAAAAAAAAATAAGTGCAGAGAGAAGAATCACAAACTCCCCTCCACTCTGAGGGACAAGCAAAGCAAAGGAGGGATGAGTGGGACCGTGCTGGGCAGGGTGTCAGAAGAGTGGCCAAAGCCAAGCAAAGCCCCCAGAGGGCCTGGTTAATGCAGGATGATGCTGTGCTCCTGCAGCTGCAGCCAGCTTAGCTGAGGGAGCGCAGAGATAAGAGCAGGGCTTGAGAACCAGCTCCGAAGAGCCATAAAAATCCCAAGCACAGAGGAGAGGAGCTCTCCATTAAAGCCAGGCTGTAATTATAACTGGCTGGCTGGCCAGGGCTCTGCAGCCTGAGCTGCTGGCCAGGCCCTGCTCTCCCCTGGGAGCTTTGGGGGTGCCTGAGCCCTGACAGTTCCACTCAGCAGCCCAGATAATTCCCTGGATGGGAGCGAGGGCCGAGCTGCAGCCCAGGGAGGGATTTCTCAGGAGCCTCCCTGGGGAAGGAAGAGCTGGGCGCTCACTCATCAGTCTTGTTCTGCTCATCGAGACAAGGACATGTTCTAAACCCTCTGGAAGACACTGGAATCAGGGTTTTACCTTATTATATTGCCATATATTATTTTTTGAGGGATGCAGGGCATGAAACAAGATGGGAGTGTGCCAGAGGTTCGTTCCCACCGCTCTGCAGAGGCTGTTCCAAAGCACCGTGTCCCCTGCTCCTGTGTGCCCACACTGACCCACCCCAGAGCAGGAGCAAAGGGCTCCTCCTTCCCCTCAACCTCCTCCAGAAAATCCTCCAGCTCCGGGGCTCTCTGCTCCCTCACCAGCACCGCTCCCTCCTCCTCATCCCCTCGGTGAACCCTTAATTGGGAACCTGTTCCTTGCCCCCCTCGGGCTGGGTGGGAGCCTCTCCTGCTCCCCAGCTGCCCCACGCTGTGAATGAGCAGCGGGTCCGTGTCCAGGGCAAACAAAAGGTGGCAGTGGGAGCCTCCAAAGGCCCAGCTTGGAAAGGAGGGGAGGGGGCCCGGTGCCATTTCCAGCCGGGGATGCAGCAGGAGGTTGCAGGTCAAGCAGGGGTGGGGATGCAGGAGATGAGGGAATTTATGACCCATAACGAGGTTTGTGGTTCTTTGTGCAGAGATGGAGCTCGTCCCTCAAGCCACCAGGGTCTCTGTGTGCAAGGGGGTCCTTGCCCAGGGTGAATGAGCACCCCTAAATCAGGCAGAGTGTGGGGTGGGCAGCGTGGGCACCCACTGCTGGCACGGCACAGCCCCCGGGGCACAGCCACAGCCAGCCCAGCCCTCTCTGCAGCCCTCGCTGTCCTCCCCAGCAGGGGTTGGAGCTGCTTTGGACTTTAACGCCCGCTTTTGTCTTATCAGCCACCCTGAAAATATTCCCAAGCAGGCTGCTCATGCCGCACTACTTACCATTAAAAGAAAGGACCACATTATTGCTGTTATAAACCATTGATTAAGGTTTATAATAGCAATAATCCCCTCGAAATTCATTGTTACTGCAGTTAATGACCAGTTTATTAGAGCGTTAACCATCCTTGGCAATGGGCTGAGTCGTTTAATGCTGGTAACGACCAATTTCTCAAGGGTTATTGCTTAAATAACAAGCCTTTGTTAGATATATGTTCCCCCACCAGATACTGCTCCAGCTGGAACCTTCTCCTGTGAAATAATTGTTAATTATTTCCTCCAAGTTTTGCCACCATGTCTCAAAGTTTTAGGTGGGAAGGGTTGCTGAGGGCACAGAGTGTCAGAGATGCTGAGAGCTGAGGCTGGCTGACGGGAGGGGAAGCAGCCGGAGACACCGGGGCCATCGCTGAGGGCTGTGGGAACCGTGCTCCAGGAGGGTTTCCCCTCTTCTGTCACCTGGGAGTGTCCCAGCCCTGGGCAAGGCCACCCCCGGAGCACTGCGGCTCCAGCTGGGAGCGGGGGAGTGTCCAAGGACGAGCCCCGGGCACGGCCAGGAGCCACCAGGAGGGCTGAGAGACACCAGAGCTCTCCCTCCCTCTCTTACATTAATTTGATCTGAGCGTCTCCCGGCGTTAACGATGTCCTATCGTGTCACGTTAGTCCCATCCCTCTAACAGCATTCCCGGGCCTGACACCAGATGAAAGGTACAGACACGATTACCCTTTAATTGTGTCATATTAGCAAAAATAAATACTGATCCAGCAGCAGGCTGACGGGAAACGACGGCAAAGCCCCGGGAACGGGACGGGACTGGCGGCTCCCCGGCTCCAGGCCCGGCTGCTGGCCAGGAAATCACCCTGGGGTCTCAGCCCCAGCTTCCAGCACTGCCTCCCTGCTGCCAGACGTGCGGGGAAGCCCCGGGCCCAGCCCCCTCCCCTGGGCACAGCCCCCAGCTCCTGGAGGCGCCCGTGGGGTGGGAGGATGCTCCGCACTGCCCTGATCCTGACTGCCAGCTCCTCACCCCAGCTCTGCCAGCCCTGGCTCCAGCTGCTCTGACAGGCTTTTGGATTTTGCTGTGCAAAAGAGCATCCCCCCACAGCTCCCCCAGAAAAATTACATTTCCATGGCAAATTGAATTTCAAGCTTTCCTCTCTCTTGTTAAGAAACACAAAGAAAATCTTGATTTGAGGAATTAGTTGAAGCCTGAGCGGTGTTAGGGGTTGGTTTTGGTGCTCGCCTCCCTCCTCTTACTCTTTGTGCCCACGTTTGTGGTCTCTTTGAGGTGTCATTGGGGGAAAAAAAAAAAAAAAATAAGGAAAAGGGAAGGAGGGATTACTCCAGAATCTGTGAGAATTGTAAATGGTTTTGGCAGTGAGATGCTGCTCTTCTCCTGCTCCAGCCCCTCCGGAGGCAGGAATATCCCTGAAAGAAATCCCAAACACAAAACCCGAGCATTTTCCCCGACTCTGGGATGGAATCAGGGTGGTCCCTGTGGCCCATCAGGCAGAGCTCTCCCTGGTCCAGCAGCTCTGGGCCCAGCTCTGCCGCCGTCCAGCCAGGCTGGGGCTGTCTCTGCTCCCTGTCACAACTGCTGCGGGGATTTGTGCGAGCATCCGTGTTATTTTAGAGATAATGTGAGCAGAGTGGAGCATGTCACAGGATAATGGTCTCCTGCTGCTAGGCTGTTCTTGGCATTTATCAAAAAATGACACCAGAGGGAATATGCTCAAGGGAGCCGAGGTGTCGATTCGATGACTGCTATTTCGTGATAAAAGTTAACAGAAATAAAAATGAATTAGTCACAAAACAGCTTATTTATAGCAGTGCCTGACCCAGGAGGGGATCCCTGGGAAAGGCAGGGCAGTGGTGCTCACACTGCTGGGAGGAACAGGCTGAGCCCCAAAAGTGCCCCAGACCAAACCAAACCAAACAGGGCAGCAGCATCCCCTGGGTTTCACCCTTGTCCCTCCTGCTTTGTGCCTCAGCAAATACCCCCAGACCCTCTGCACCCTGCTTCCAAAACAAAACACTTGCGTGTTTGGCCTAAAACCAAATATGTTGAGGAAAATGTTTCAATGGTGCCTGTGTTTATACATGGCTGCAGGGGTGGGAGGTGGATGGAGCCAGGCCCAGACAGAGCTGGGATCATGAGTGGATGGAGCTGGGAGGGAGCTGGGCCCTGCACTGGGCTCCAGACAGAGCTGGGATCATGTGTGAGGCTCTGGATGGAGCTGGGCCCTGCACTGGGCTCCAGACAGAGCTGGGACCATGTGTGAGGCTCTGGATGGAGCTGGGCCCTGCACTGGGCTCAGCTGTGCTGATGGAACTCCCAGCTCCGGGGTTGCAGCCCGAGTGGGAGCAGGAAAAAAGGGCAGAACACAGGAAAAAAGGTCAGGCTTTGCTGTAATGGCTAAAAATGCCAGCCATGGGTCTGGTGGAAATGAATTATCCTGGCTGGAACCATCCATCGTGGTTCCTGCAGCAGGTTAAGCACGAAGCTATTGAAGGACAAGGGTGGGATTTGGGTCTCCACCCCAACTCAAGGCTTCCCCTTTATCAAGGTGACCAAATCCATGGTAATTGCTGCTGGGGCCAAGTTCTGGTGTGTCCCCAGCTCTGTTTTTGTTATCTCAGCTGCGGGCAGGAGCGAAGCAGCAGCAGAGGAGGAGGCAGGAGAGGGACGTGGCAGCACCTGGGCTGGCTGGCCCTGCGTGCAGGAGGAAACAGCAGAGCCACGGGGGAGCATGGCTGCTCTCCACCCCCGTGTTATTCCAGCCATAAATCCCAGTGACCAGCTTGAACTTTTCTCAATTGACATGTTTACAAGGGAAGTCCGCATTTGACAGGAAAATTAAGCATATCAATCACTTAACGAGGTCGTTAATGAATGGCTCTCAGATCTCTCTGATTTTGTGCCTGGTAGCACAATTTATTGATCAAGCACTTTCGGCAGGGCCAGATGTTGATGCCTTGATCCTCGGGCCGGCCTGGCAGGGTTTAGCGAGGGGTCATCCTCTCCACACAGCCCACGCTCCCTCTCCTCTCTGCTCTCCCTTCCCCTCTCTCCCTGTTCCCCCGCAGAACAAAGGGAGCAGATGCGGGCTCGGGGCCCCTCACACCCACTCCGACATATGGAAGTGATCTCCTCTGTCTCTGTAATTACACAGGAGCTGCTCTGCAATGGCTCCGGCTTTTATTGCACAGAACCCGAGCTATTCCTACATAAAACATCTTTATGGCTTCTTCTCCTGGGGCTCCTTGGCCGGGTCCTGGCAGGTACAAAGGCGTGGGGGACCCCCAGCAGGCGGCGGGGACCCCAGGCAGGGCAGAGCGTGGGGGGCAGAGGGAGGAAGGCTGAGGGAGGTGTGGCCGTGGGAAGGTGGCGGCCAGAGCTCCCAGTAAAAACCAGCAGCCCCCGGCAGGCAGCAGAGACCACAAAATAACCCCGACGCCTTGATGGGATTCGTGACCCCTGACAGTATTCACCTTCCCGGCCCTGGGGGAGCCCAAGCCCCGCCTGGGGGGGTTCTCAAAGCCCCGTTGGGCGCCCCCGGGACGGGGGCTGGGGGTGGGTGGGGACACTCCCACCCCTCTCTGCCCTGGGAGCTCAGACCCCACCTGAGGGCTCTGCAGGGGCTGGTGCAGGCCCCGTGTCCCAGGCACAGGCACCAGCCCCCGGGAGGGTCTGCTGGGGGTCCCCACCGTGCCAAACAGCCCTTCCCAGCGTGGAGCATCTCCCAGGGACAGCCCGGAGCCCCCTCCATCCCCCTGGCACCTGTGAGCCGGCTGGTGGCATTAAGTGTGTCTTGGATGCGCTGTCAGCTTGTTTTCAGGAGGGGCTGATAAAACAATGCAGGAATTACTGTGCAATCTAATGGAGTAAAAAAAAAAAAAATCTCCTATAGTGCAACATGAATAGTCCAAAATGCAAAGATGACAATTTAAGTGTTTAAAATGTACTCAAGGTAATTCCAAACAAATTTCAAAGCCATTTCAGCCTATAAAACCCCTCAGTTAAATCACTGGTTATATGGTGGCAGTGCTTATGCTGCAAAATATCCCTGGCATGAAAGGGAAACTTTAAAAAATTGCCCGTTAATCCTTATAAATTACTTATTAGTGCTGCAGAGCTGGAGCTGGAGGAGCCTCCCGAGGAAGGCCGGGCTGTTGGGGCACTTCTCGCTGGGCTCTGTCAGGAGCACTTGGGGCTGGCTTTGATTTGCTGGGCTCTCCAAGGCATTGATGTTCTTCCAAAGCGTGACATCAGCGCTGATGTCATGGCACAGCTCCGGCTCCATCCCTCCCGCTCTCCGGGAGCCTCCCCCTCCCCGCAGCCTTTTCAAGGCAGCCAAAACCCCGTCCCGCTGCCCCCCGCCCCGGGGTCTGCCCTCCCCAGCGGGGGAATCGCTCCCCAGGGATGGAGGGAGGGGGCTGCGACCCCCGGGTGTCCCCAGCGCTGCCCGCAGCAGCGCTCGCCGCTCCCTGGGGAATCGGGATCCGCGCCGCAGCCTCTCCTGCCGGAGCAGCCGCGGCTGCGTCTCAGGGATGCAAATCCCTGCGCTGGGTGTCCGTGTTTCACACCCTGCCAGCGGATTAAACCCGCTGGAAAGCTGTGAAGTGCTTGAGAAGAAAATGAAAGTTTATTCCCTTCCCTGCGCTTCTGGGCTCCCAACTTTCCTCCTGTGTGTTTGTGCCCTGATTTGAGGAAGCGACACAATCTCTCACTCGCTTTCTTCTCTCGCTCTTTTCCTTTCACCAAACAGATGTAACTATTTATTCCTTATGTCCCAGTTTTCCTGTAATTTCATAAAGTGCAAATTTGCTGTCCTGCTCCCAAATGCCGAGTCGGTGGTTTGTCATAACAGTCATCAGTAACTGTCGCTTTCTGCCTGGGGCTTAATTAACCCACTCTCTCATTAGCATGTCCATGCAGTTGTAAGGAATGAAAGCCTGATTATTTTCTACAACAGTCGCAGCCAATTACTGCACTGAAATGGAACCACATTAATCAAATCTTTAGTACAGTGGCAAATTCAGAGATATCAGATTGCAAAAGACTGCAAACCTAATATGTCACTGTCAGCGGAGCTACGCAGGCATTTAGCGAATTGCATTAAATAGATGGCTCCGCTGAAACCGCATGAATTTAATATGTGATGGGATCTGGAAGCTATTAGTGTGACATGGCAAAGCACCGGGAGCTTGGCAGCTCTGGACTTTATCCATGAACTCAGGAAACTCATGTAAAAACTTGTGTGTGTGTGTGTGTGCGTGCACAAAATGTCTCGTCTGCTCGAGGAGAAGGCTCCGGCGGGGAGAAGGGCAAGGAAAATGCAACACTCCCCAGAGCGCAGCGGGGCTGGGCTGCTGTCACACCCCAGGGCAGGGCTGGAGAGGGTCCCTGTGCCAGGACACGGGACACGGCCACGTGCAGGAGCTGCTGCGGCAGGACGTGCCCCCGGTGTGATGCCAGCGCCGCGGGAACCGCTCTGAGGCAGCGGGACTGGAGCTGGAACCGTGACACAGCATGGACATGGCATGGTGACACAGCATGGACATGGCATGGTGACACAGCGTGGACATGGCATGGTGACACAGCGTGGAGCTGGCACGGTGACACAGCGTGGACATGGCATGGTGACACAGCATGGACATGGCATGGTGACACAGCGTGGACATAGCACGGTGACACAGCATGGACATGGGCATGGAGTTGGAACAGTGACACAGCATGGACATGGCACGGTGACACAGCATGGACATGGCATGGTGACACAGCGTGGAGCTGGCACGGTGACACAGCGTGGACATGGCATGGTGACACAGCATGGAC
>VZUI01037233.1:88213-99602 GCA_013401135.1 Cettia cetti | reverse complement strand
CGGCGGTGCAGGGCCCGTCCCCCGCGCAGGCCCCCGGCGCGGCGGGGCCTCTCGCCGTGCGGCTGAGGGGGGTCGCGCCGCAGGCCGGGCCGGGCCCCGGAGCGTGGGGTGAGCGGGGCGGCCCGACCTGGCCCGGGCTCCGGTGATGCCTCAGCCCCTCAGTCGCAGCTGGGAGCGCCTTGAGAGCCCGGCAGGCTCCGGCCCCGGTGGCGAGGGTGATCAGGACGCCGTGTCCTGGCGTTACGGGGAGGGGCCGGAGGACAAACCCGACCCTCCCAGATCCTCCCCTCTGCTGTGTTGGTAGCCTGGGGGCTGTGGTGGTGTCATCCCTTTGGTACTGTAGTGGTGTTATCCCCCTGGTATCCGCTGAAGGCGTTTTTTCGGGGTAGGGTAATAAATCCGTTAAGTTTTATTGCGCCGAGACGCCTCCATTGCCCAGGACTCGCGCTGTGCGCCTTGAGGGGAATGCGCCGCTGGAAAACCTCCTGCAGGTTAACTTTATGTGTGGAGAATTAGGATTCTCCGTACAGCATGGCATATCTGTGCTGGAGGAAAGGAAACATTTAGTGCATGGAGGTATCCCTGAAGTAGCCTTATTTAATAAGGATATTCCCTGTATCTCTGATTTAGATTATCTATGTTAATCTTTTGAAGAAAAAAAATCATGTTAATCTATTTTTTTACTGTCAGCCTTGTGTTATTTGAATTACTCAGTCTTAAAAGAACTTTTAAGAGTAAGCTGTGGGGAATATTGTGGGAAATTACCATGATAGTGGATGAATAACTGTTTTTATGAAATATGGACCAGACCTTTTAACCACCACTTCTGCAGAACGTAAAGAATGTTTGTTAACATTGGCAGCTGGGCTTCACGTGTGTTAAGAAACTCAATAAGGTTGCTGGCAATACCAGGAGGATATTGAGTCACATGTACAATGTATTTATACTGAAAGTGATCTTGAAAAGAGCTGCATAAAGACTTTGTTATCAGAAGTGCCTGCTGTCTGTTTTCCACGTGCTTCTATGACCCTCTAGAAACCCGGGCAGAATAACTCCCAAGACTGTCTGTGACATTAGGGCACTTCTAGAGGTGGGAGTGGCAAGGTGAAAGCTCGGTTGTTATTTGAGACACAACAGCTGCAGGAATTTTCAGCTGCTTAGGGCTTTCATTTACTTCCACCATTTTGAGGGTGCTGTGGTGCATTAAATATCAGATTGTTCTTGTGGTTCACTGCTTCTTTCTTATTTTTGACCTCTGGTAGCAGTTTAATTAATGCCATTCCTTAGGTTGCTCTTAGCTCAGCTTGATCCCTTTCCAATCACTGTTTTCATTTCAGGGCTGGTTTAGGAAACATAGTGAAGTGGAACAGTTTAACTCTTCCTGACTCCTGTGTGCTGTCCTGGGTGCCAATTTCTGACTGACAGTCTCAAGGCTGAGTGGGCTGGGATGGTCTTTGATCATGCTGGTGGTCTCTGGTTTGTTTAGCTGCTGACAGCTGACAAGTGTGCAGAAGAGTGATGTGTGCAGAAGGAAAAATTAGGGAGAAGTCAGGGGCTTTAGTCATATTAATCTGTACCTGGAATCTGGCTGGAATGACATAGCTCCTGTATGCTTTTATAGATTACTTATTCAGTAGTTACTGCCTGAAGTATGGCTCTGACCCCATTTTGAAATTTAAATAGAACTGGAGGGAAGTGACTAGTACCACTTACAAGCTCTTTGTTTATTTTATGTCATTTGCACCCATTTTCCAATCTCCCTGGCAAATTTTTCTTATTCTGTTATGTGTTCTTTACTAACTTCTAGAGGAAAGAACTATACATTCTTCAGCAAGACATAATATGAAGGAAAAAGTGTAAAATGACCTGTGCTTAAGAAGCTTGCTGTTGCAGTATGATAAACTGAGAAAAATGTTCCTCTTTCCTGTCTCTCTCAAGTCTTTACAAAGTACTTTAAGTGAGAGTAGGTAATCTCTTAGGGATGAATGATGTGTGCAAAGGTTTTGTGGCAGAGGGTGAGATTTGCATGCAGCAAGGTAGGTGCAATAATAATTTCTATGAGAATGGGCACAGACATAAAGCTGTAAGTGCCATGGTGACCCCTCTGTTCTTACTGTTGTAACACGTTGAAGTCTAACCCAGCTTTGCAACATGACATCATGCATGGTTGCTGTTATCTTACAGAGTATTGTGTATGCAGCCAGTATATGAGCTCTGTCAGTGCTCTTGCAGTCACTGAGCTCTTGCAGGATTTAATCTGCTTCCGAAATGGTGCTGATGGTGTTCGTGGTCCTCCAGTTGCCTGGGAGCCCTGGTCAGAGCCGGGTGTTGACACAGATGTTGTAATAAGTTTTGAATCTGTGAAGTGGGAAATGACAAGGGAATATAAGCAGATAGGAAATGACACCGATGAGTAGGGAGTCAGCAGATCAGGAGCCCAACTGTTGCCAATTTGCTACCCGTGCCAGGTGGACAGAGATGAGTGTGTGGTTTTGAGGAGCTCATAGGTTTAAATGAGGACTGGGTGCTAATTTCAGTCATGCCTGCCTTGGAAGAACACTTTCCACATGTCTGGGCACTTGGAGGATGTGGACAGGTGCTTGTGTAGAGCATCCAGTAAGTGCATGATGGATTCTGCTCTTTGGAGCTGCAGCTCAGGTCTGCTGGTGGATGAGTGTGAAAAGGCTGCAGAAGTCTTGGCAGAGTAGACAAGGGAATCTGGTATGATCAAGGACAGTTCACTGCTGGGCTGTTACAGTTAAAGGTCATGACTAAGAAGAGAGGAAAAGGATCTAGTCATCAGCTTTTAAAATAGATGTTGAGCTAAAAATGTGATGCCAGAGAAGAACAAGCAGTTCTTGAACAATACTATTTTATTCAGTAGGAGCATTAAAATTGTATTATTTTGGGACTAATTTTAAGATGCACTGTTCTTTTTTATTTTGAAGGTGAGCTCTGATTCCCTTTGCTAGCATTGGCGCTGATGGTGTTCAGCATTCAGAAGATTCAACCCTTATTGTGGGAAATTGAATTGGAAAGTTGAATTTCTCAATTCTAAATTGCATGGAATCTGCTGTCCTTGGTACAAAGCTTGTAAGGGATCATTGGAAGCACAAGATAAATGGTGCCAGTTAGGAAAACAAATTAAAGTGAGCCTTTTCTCAGCGTTTCACTGTCTGGTTGAAGGCTAATGTCAATATGAACACTTAGCTAACACTTCTAATTTAGTCAGCTCCATTAGTGGCAGAAATTTGAGTAGGGGCTTTTTGTTTTCCCCAGCACCTGTGGCTGACACTGTTTGCTGACCCCACCCCAGTCTGACTGCCGAAAAGGCCAGAGCTGTCCAAACCCACAGAGAGCAGTCGGGGTTGCCAGGAGCTCCTGAGAGGGCAGTGATTAGCAGCCCCGTTTGTTGCAGGCCCGAGGGCAGGCGGTACAATTGGCGATTGCTTCAGGGAGCAGGCAGGGTACCCGCTGTGAGAGGAGCTGACTGGTGTGGGGATGGCCAGCAGCAGCCACTCCACTGCTGTGGCTGCTCCGTGTGGGAGCTTCGTGCCTAGGCCTGAGCTTTGTGATAGAGCATTGTAGCCAGAAACCTCGGGTTTTGCAGTGAGGCTGAAATGTGTCTGCAATTCATTGGCTCTTTTTCTGATTAAGTTCGGTTTTCTTTTATTAATAGACTTGGATCTTCTGGCTAATAAACAAACATGAGTCATCTGAAGTTGTTTGCAGCTGTGCTGAAGAGGCATGGCTTTAAACTTCTGGAAAAGCAGGATATAGCCAGAAGGGCATTTTTACATGGCCAACGGTATGTTTCATCAGGAACCTCAGAGCCATTCCTGAGTGGGAGTAATTCCAATTACGTGGAGGAAATGTACTATGCATGGCTTGAAAACCCTAAAAGCGTACATAAGGTAAGTCTAAAACTTGGCTGTAATGCCGGGTTAAGAGTGGAATAGGTTTCTTTTACTTTTTCACTTGCTTTTTTAATAAAAAGTTCATGAAAAGGTCTTGTGTGAAATGAAAAACGTGAAATTAATTTCCCACCTATTGATTGGTGTAAGATGTGATATTGCAACTATAAAAGTACAGAGGAAGCATAGGCATGGTGAGCAGAGCAGAAAGAATGAGAACTCCAGACCAGAAAGAGAAAGCGGCTCTGAAACTTCATTCCTCCATGGAAATGCTGGTCAAGCAGTCAGTTGAGTAATTTGTTACATCCAGAAGAAGACCCAAGAATAAAATATATTTATTTTTTTGGTTTGTAATAAGGCTATTAGAGAATACGTTATATTTGAATAATATATGTTGATGCTTCTAAACTGTCTGAAGAAGATGAACGTTCAGTTGCCTTTAGATTAAACTGTGGAAGTTGTAACCCTAAAACTGAATCTGAAATTGTCAGAATATTCTTCTGAAGTATCTTGAGAAGTATTTTGTTTTGTGTCTCTCCTTCTGTCTCCAGACAATAGACATTTGTTTGCTTTTCTAAAAACTCTATTAGCCAAATCCTTTCTTGTGGACAAAATACATAGGCTTATTTTTTAACAAGCTTTCTGCTGACAAAGAGGGCTCTGTTATGGTGATACATGTATAGTAACTTAAGAAGCCGATGAGAAGTCTGATCAATTCTAAGTCAGACAAGTCATTTTCCAGGAAGTAATGTGAATTGTGCCCAAAATGTTTACCAAATTGCTTCTCTGTTCCCTTTTTCTCGAGGCATGTATATCAAAATGTCACTTAGAAGTTGTTGTTCTAAGTCTGATAATCTGTCTAGGGCGTGAGGAAGTGGTGCATGCTGAGGGCAGAAACAAAAAAGCAAACCAAAAAGGGTGGGTTTGTAGCTTCCTTTTCCTTTGGATGTTGTGTATGAACTTAGCCTTGTTAAAAGGTGACATAAGCAGTGCCAGCTGTGAAGACTGACTGTTGTTCACATAGCAGATTGATCCTAGGTCTTTTATGTTACACCTGAACTTGGGAGGGAGAAGCCTTCTCCAGGAGTGGCTCTTTCTCATCTGACTTTGAGCCCTTGTCCTATAGCAGCCAGCTGAGCTCCAGCAGTGTGGGGTGGGGTAGCACATTGGGTGGGTCCACTGGATTTCTGCAAAGCCCTGTGATGTGTCAAGGCTGTAGATCGATATCAACCCTTTTATACTGGGACACTCAAGGATGAACTCGTGCATAAGGAGTGTGTGGTGACATCAAGGTGACATCTTGTTTTTTATTGTATTTACATTATATTGGCTTCTGGCTAACGTTCCTTTTAGCTGAATGAAATTCCTGGTTCAGCCCCTTTACAGTGGAGCGCGTTTTGCTGCTGGCGTGTCTGGAGGTGGGAAGTTCCTCTGCGTGCGGGCGGGGGATGCAGAGCCTGCAGCCGGGAGCGGGGCTGGAGCGCGGGGCCCGGAGCTGGCCAGGGTGCTGAACCCAGGCGGCGCTTTACCCATTGCTGCTGCGGGAGGCAGAAATGCTAAAAATCCTGCCGAAAGGCCAGCCAACTCATCTGGCAGTTCAGGTGCAGTCTGATCATGGATCCTGTTGGGGTGATGCAGGTTGTGGGTTGAACAGCAAGGAATAAGTTAGCACAAGTGAGTTGACAGAGGAATGTAGGGTGTGGCCTAGGGAGTGGATCCCAGGTGGTTCAAGATGCATTTTTGTCGTGGTTTAACCTCATCTGGCAACCACGCAGCCACTTATGCTTTCTCTCTCTCACACATGCATGAATGGGGGAAAGAATCAGCAGGGTAGAAGTGAGAAAACTCGTGGATGGAGATAAAGGCAGTTTAATAGGGAAAGCAAAAGCTGCATGCACAAGCAAAGCAAAACAAAACAGGAATTCATTCACCAATTCCCGTGGGCAGGCAGGTGTTCAGCCATCCCCAAGACAGCAGGGCTCTAACACGCACAATGGTGACTTGGGAAGACACACACCATCACTCTGAATGTCTCCCCTTCCTTCTGCTTTCCCCATTCTGAGCATGATGTGGTTTGGAACATCCCTTTGGTCAGCTGGGGTCAGCTGTCCTGGCTCTGTCCCTCCCAACTCCTTGTGCCCCCCCAGCCTCCTCACTGCTGGGGTGAGGAGCAGAAAGGCCCTGGCTGTGTAAGCTCTGCTCAGCAATAACAAAAACATCTCTGTATTGCCAACCCCCTTTTGAAATCCAAACCAGTCACTGTGTAATTAACTACCCCAGACAAACCAGCATGATTATAAAGCTGTGTGAATTCTTTTCTAGGTTAACTGTGTTTAATAAACTTGCGACAGTAACAAACTGAAGTAAATTCACTGTGTCCCTGATTTATGAGGCTTGAAAGAATATGATGGATGGAAATAATGGATTACAGCTATTCTTGCCTAAATTATTAGTTTTTCCACAGCCTGTGAAAAAAGGGGAGGGGGAGAAGAATGCCAATTAATTTTCCTTTGTTGTAATCAACTAAATTAATTCTTGGTTTCTTGAAAACAATCTCATTTTATTGGCTGAAAGCTGCAAAGACTTTCCCAAGATTTTTGTTGACAAAAATTGTTCAATTTGAGCTTTCTTAAAACAAGTTTAAAATGTTAAGGGTTGAAATCACCCTGATTTCTTAAAAATAGACAAAAATTTGTGCTGTGATTTTGATTGTAAAATTGTGCATTTGTCATTTGGGTTTGGAAAGGAGAGGAAGTGTTGGAAAATGTCAAGAGACACCATGTGGTGTTGATTATGGTTTTGTTAATGATTTGACTCTCTGCAGGTCACTAGTTTTTGTTGTTTTATTTGGTATGTCCAGCATGGTTTAGAGAACCAGCTTGTGCACTTATACATTACATTCTCTTTTCTCATTTTCCTTTTTATACCCTATTTCTCCTCATGTTTCTTCTTAGATAATCCTTTTTTTTTCAGAGGGAATGTGCCTCCTCATTGATTAGGAGGAAATCCTTTTCCATTTTCCATTGATTAGATGGAAAAGCTTGATTTTTTTCCTGGGCTTTAAAAGTCATCCTCCATTGTACTTAGAAACCCTAATTAATCAGGGCTCCTGAACTGATTTCCCTCTCAGAAGACTTGACTGGACATGTCTTCCCATGTGTGCTTATTTACAGCTGTTTGAAATATGGCTGTCACATTCCAGTGAGCATATGCAGTATTTCTAAAGAATTTCTCCTTTCTATGTATATCGTGGTTGCATATCAAGGAATATGCATGTGTGTATATATATATATATATATATTTATGTATATATAAGAGCTTTTATTCTTGGTACAAATCTATTTCAGATGATTTCCTGCTTTTCCTTGCCTTTTGAATTTCCTATCATCAGAGTAGCCAAAACAACAATCAGAGTAAAATGACGTGGGCTCTGAAAAAGGCATCATTATTTCTCCTTGAAGCTTGGTGTCAGGGCCATAGATCATAAGAGGGAAGCTTGACAAGGCTCAGTTATTACTATCACAAGATTAATTACAAAACTACATGGTTAGCTATGGAGTACATAATGCCTGCCATGTTCTCCTGTGTGCAGCCGCTCTGCCGTGAGTGTGTAATCACCTCCTTGGTTTATGGACTAGGAAAAAATGTGGGGGTTTGTTTTGCTTTGGCTTCATTTTATTCATTTTCTTTTTGAAATGATATAGTGGTGCTCAGTGTGTGTCTTCTAAGGCTTAACTGTCCTCACTGCAGTTGATGAATATTGTGATGGCACTAGGAAAAAAAACCCAAACCTTTAAGATAAAGCATATGTTCCTTGTTATTCTAATTGCAACACTGTTTATTATATGACAGTAAAATGTTGCCACTGAATCATTGAGTTGTGTCATATTACTTGAGAAAATAACAGTTAATGACAATACAGATTTGCTGGCAGAAGGAAAGAAAATGTATCATCTATCACGACACTAATTTTTTTTTTTTTGTGAATGTATTTTTGTATTATAAGTCTTCTCTACCATTTTCTTGAAACTTTATACTAATTTAGTTGAGAAGCTGCAGGTTTGCAGTGAGAGTAAGCTGGTCTTTTATCTGTTCAGTCACATGGCAAATGCTGTTGCCAAAGACTGACATTGATACACAGAACTTGAAGACTATGATCTGGTATCAATCTTGAAAGAGACTATAGAAATTTGTAAAGGCTTTGATGGATGTGTATCTAGTAAAAACTAATTTTCTGTAGCCAAATGATGTATTTTCCCTCCCCTCTGATTAAATGTCAAGCCTGTCCAACAAATCAATAAGTTCAAAAAAGCAATAGGAAAAAATAGTCTGGGTCCATTCTGTCTCAGCTGGCTGCATCTTCAGATGGGAACGTTTTCTTTGTATTTGTGAGTTTGCATGAAGAAAGAGTGCTATACTGATTCTCCTTATCCAGATCACTTGTTGGGCAAGTCTATTTGGAGTTTGTTAACAACCCTCAGCAGAGCACTTGTCTAAAACCACATTCAGTTGTATGTGGGACTGTGCTGTGATAACTTTTACATTTAAATGAAAGCTTTCATTCAACGAAGGAATAGTTATATTATTATCATCATTGTATGTGTATCATAGAGTTAGAAAAAGTAAGGAAGAAACATTCTCATAAGCAAAGCAAATTCTTTATTAAAACTTTAAATGTTGGAGATATCATGGATCCAAATGTGTGTTTGGAATTTCCTAATTTAATGTTTAATGAAAATTTGTAACTGTATATTGCCCAAATAATTTCTCCAGTCTAAGTAACTTTAATAATTTAAAAAGGAATTATGGTTGTTTTTCACTGTCAGAGCTCTCCAGAATTTCAGACTGGGTGCTGTGCAAGCATGGAATAATAATACTCTTCTTAACACAGACCAAGAAGGTGTAGAGAGAGAATCCCAGCTGAAATACAGTCACACTAATAGGCTCTTGTAGACCACTTACAGGATGTAATTTCAGACTTCTAATCTCAGTGTGGCTGCCAAAATGTCAAGGTAAGAAGCATATAGAAAACCTACATAAATAAGAGAAGGGAGGAGGAATGAATTCTTCATCTGTGTGTCTGGAACTGGCCACCACACATGATCTGTCTGCATTAATTTGTCAGGGCATATAAAAGTCAGGCTGTGTTTAGATAAGCCTGTGTAAGAGCAGGGTGATAAATTAAGTTTACTGTATTTGTATCAATGCAGCTTTGTATGAATAAAGTAAGAGGGGTGGATTAAAGCAATGTTTCTTGGGCAATGGCCTCATGCTAATGGTGACATTCCCACCCACAGGTTGAGTGAATCCCCCACTTCCACAGCTTGAACTTGGAAGGTTGGGTGATGTTTAGCTCCTTTGTGCTGCCCCTCTCATGGTGTTTCTGAACACCTTAGAGCTTTTAGAAATTCCAGTATGAAGACTTTGTTAATGAAAACAAAAATGATTTTGTAAATATTTTTCTGTCATGCCATGCTTATATTGCATGATTTTGATTCTTTTGTGAGTTCTGCAATACATCTATTAAGTAATCTTTTAAAAAGAATTGCTTTGGATTACTTTTTCTTTATTTCTGGCGCTCGGTTCTTTGAAATGAAATGGAATTCTGCAAGGCTCCCATCCTTGCAGAAATTTATCTCTTGCAGTTCTTCTATTCCAGTCACAAAGATATGTAAGTTTTTAAATAGCTTCCTTTTTGTTTTCTGAAGTTAGCCAACTGATGGAAGTGTTTTACACAGACTTTCTTCTTTGCTGAGTGTGTCTCACATGTTTTGACCCATTCTGCTGCTCTCTGTTAGCATTCATGTATCTGATACCATTCTAACCTGGTACAGTGACCACCTCATCAGAACGAAAACAGTTGAGGAAAGCAAGATTTGGGCATATATGAGTGAAGTAGCTTGTTTAAAAGAATAGAAGGATTGTTTGTTGTGATTCAGTTTCTAAGATAAGTACTTTTCTAAAATTATGACTTGCACCTGAAACCAGGCCCATAATTTCTTTTATGGTAAGGTAACCTAAGCTGGTGAGGAAAGGATCTTAGAACAAAAGTCTCACTCTAAAAAAGCTTTAATTGCTTTTAAAGTTTCTTCAAGAAAAGCTCTTAAGGACTGATTTTGACTTAGCTTAATCAGTGAGTGTCTTGAAGTACCATAAATTCTATAAGTATCATTGAAGGAATAGATTCATTTAGTTTATTAAGGTTCTTTCTTTTATAGACCTGATAGCTCTTTACCAGCAGCATATTATACCTATTCTTGACTGCCTGAATAAACAGCACAATTAAAAAGAGCTGTGTGAATGGATAATATATGAAGATGCTTTACAGTGCTGTGTGCTGTAGAGTTTTCTGCTGAGCAAGCTTGGTGTAAGAAATGAGAAGAAGAGTGTTCTGTGTAAATAAAGCACACAGTTCCTTATGAGAGTGGGACATATCAGGTGGTTTTTTGCTGTCTGTAGTGGTGTTTAACACTGTAATGCAGTGAGCTTCCATTTGCAACTTGAAAGTTTGCTTTGGATTAGACTTTTGTTTGGAGTCAAATGTTGCTTTTTCTTCCCTGTACACTCCCAGTCGTGGGATGTGTTTTTCCGGAGCGCCGGCCAAGCCCAGCTGCCGGCGCAGGCGGAGGGAAAGGCGTCGTTCCTGCAGAGCCACGGCCTGGCCCCCACGCCGGGGAAGGCTGAAAAGGTTGTTGAAGACCACCTTGCTGTGCAGTCCTTGATAAGGGCATACCAAGTAAGTGCATTTTGGGGTAGGTGTGGAAAGGCCTCTTCTATGCAAACAACCTTGTTTTAACATTCTGTTTTGTGTTCTGGTCTTTACTGTTGTCTTGCTTCTGATCCAAAATGCCTTGAACTAGATAGCTTTTCTTTCCAGCACAGTGTCTAAACATGGAAGTGTTGGGTTCAGACTGGGGTGATCCTCTGGTTTAGCAAACTCATAATTCAGATTACCCACAGACCTGATGTTGGTCATCTGATTTAGCCTGGAAGGACTTCATGGAAATATGGTTTGTGAAAAGTCTGCCTTCACCTCTGGAAATGTTTGTACTACAGTCCTAAATGTTACTGCTATTCTTTAAGGAAAGATGGAATGTACTTGCCTTCTCATACATCTAAGGTGAATCTTGAGATTCCTGATTTGAGCAGGATTATAGGTAAAAAGAGAGAGGAGAAACAATGAATTAACCAGAAACTGAATTTTGGGATGCTGACAGTACTGAGTTTGGGTTAACTTTGATGGATTCTTTTATAGAGCTGTTCATCAAAATTGATGTTGTTTCAGACTCTGATTTTAACCCTTTTATTAAATTTAGAAATGAGGTCTAATTTCATTATTTTTTCTCTAAAAGAAGAAGAAATTTGGAAATAGGACAGTGGGTTTTGTTAGATGTTTTCCAAATGAAAAACAAGTTTAAATATTTTTGTTTAGGCTTGTATTTAATGTTGTAGTTTCAATAAAATGATGTAACACA